>JAABOM020077460.1:0-33450 GCA_011800125.2 Solanum clarkiae | reverse complement strand
CCGGATTTTCGGTAGAATCTGGAAATTAAGTTTAAGGATCTTTATGATTTAAGATTTGGTATGAACGCCTAATCGGCATAAGTCACGGCCCCGGGTTGGGGTCGTGACAGACTCTAAACCACTTTACGAGTCGTACATAGTCTCATAGACTTTTCCAGTGAAAAAAATTGTTTGAAACCCTATTTTATGAAAGCTCTTCACGGCTCGTAGTACCAACTTTGGCCTGTAAAGCTGCTTTTGTAGACCCTTCTGCAACTTTAGCTGAAATGTTTTTGCATTTCATTTGATTTGTGGGGATAACCAAAGTGAGTAAATGTTCATGTTTCAGGTACTATGGTCCCAAAATCCAAATGTGATGAGATCCTAGCCTTACGGAGGAGGCTTAGAGATGAGTTTTCAAATGATGAACATACCCCAAATTCTGAGCAAATTAGTAGAGGAGCTGAGCGTCCGCTCCGACCTAGAGGCAGATTGGCCAAAGACTAGAGTTGTTGCCAGGGTTGGGCAGACTCAGGCTCTCATTGTACACTCTCCCTAGTCTAATGAGGGTGGCAACGACAACAACGACTTACCCCAAATGTGAAACGATCCCAAAAAGTATCCAAAATGTGCCTTGAAATGCCCAAAATTTTAATTTTCATATATCTCAAAATCTGTGCATGATATCAAAAACTCGATTTTATATTCTTTCTTGTTCAGGGGATCAAAATTAGGGGAAAATGGGTCTAACCCCGATTTAAGAGCAACCGCAGAAAAATTTGAAAATCGTAAAAATGCGATTTCAAGAGACGATCCACGCCCCTAGCGCGACGTGCCAAGGTCACGCTCCTATACATTTTTTTGTCCAGTTTTTCTATCTCGGTCCAAGACTTTTGAGTCTTGGGCCTAAGTGCTAAAACATATTTTTACTTATACTTAGCCATATTTTAGCCTCATATCATCCTAAACATTTCCCAATATCCTCTCAAACACTTTGCCATATTTTCACTCCTAAATTCAAGTCCAAAAACTCAAGACTAATCTTAATGATTTCATCAAGGTTCTTCTTCAAGCTTCAAGTCTCCATCTCCAATCTTCACCAAGCTCATTTCCAAGCTAAGGTATATGGGTTTCAATCATTGGGTTCTTCCATCCATGGTGCCCTAATCTCCTTTTATCAATTTGCATGATTAAAGTTGATTTTACAAATGGGTTAATAGTACGAACATGTCAATAAACTATGTTGAATCTATGTAAAGTTGAGACTGTTTTGCTTTGTTTTGAGCTATCAATCTTGGATCTATTGTAATATTTGATAAGGATTTTTGATCTAATTGCATGAGGGTGTTGCAAGGTTTTGAATGATAGTTTGATAATGGATTTTATTGCATGATTTCATCTCTATATTTCATGATTTTATACTAGCATTACACACCCTCTAAGTGTTTGATAAAATGTCTGTATGTAGTTTCTTGAGGAATTGAAGGTCCAAAGCATGAGATATGATATTATTGATTATAAAGTGTTACGTTAGACAATGCCCGATCCGATGGGACTAAGAGCCCGGGTAACCTTGTCGGGGGATTTGTACATTGATAACCAAGGTGGGGGTTTGTACTCATCAACCATGTGAGAGGTTTGTACTTCGCCACCTGGGTGATAAGGTGTAATTATCATCAACCATGTGAAGGGTTTGTACCACACCACCGAGGTGATAGGGTGAGACCATCATAAATCAACCAAGGGGTTTGTACTTTGGGAATCTACCTTGGTCTCTTCTACACAAATAATATCCTATATGAGCATGAATTACTTGAGCATGTTTTGCTTATGCATTGATCATACGTGCCATGTTGTTATACTATGCCTATTACCCATTATTATGCATTTTATTTATAATGCCTAGCTCTTGTTGCATTGCATCCTACATACTTAGTACATTCAAAAGTACAAACGCATACTCTTTCCTACATAATATCATCATATAGGAACCGATGCCTAAGTGGATCATCCTACTGCTCCACGTGTCTTGATCAGTACTACTCAAGCTTGTTGGTAAGTCCTCCACTTCGGGTACCCTAGTTTATATTTCTCTTATTATGTATTGAGACACTCTTCTTTATTTTCTACTTTGACTATGAGGGTGATCTCGGTTGCTTTGTCTTTCCCCCTCTTATCATGTCATGTAAGCTTTCCACGTAGCCCTTTGCCCTTATTCTTACTCTTTATGCCTTTTACATGCTTCCACGATCATTGATGTGTAATGATAAGTTGAGAGGCTTGTTTGGGGTTCTTTCGGGTTTCCCATTCACCGTGCCACGTCTAGGCTCTAGGCTTGGGTCATGAAAAACTTGGTATTAGAGCACTAGGTTGATAGATCCTTAGAGTCCAACACACCGCGTTTATTAGAGTCCTATTCATGGTTGTAAAGCGCCATGACTATGAATAGGAGGCTATGAGACATTTTAGGAAATGTTTTCCTTCTTCATGTCCTATGTCGTGCTGTAGAGTTGTGGTAAGTTTTCCCCCTAATGATTGTTCTTTGCTATGCTAGGTCATGCCAAACACTAGAGGAAGAAGGGCCCAAACTCCCGAGGAGCAACCTACCAATGGTTAGCTCCGGGATGCTCTCACTATGCTTGCCCAAGTTGTGGCCAAGCAAGTCAATCAAGGGGCCCAAGCCCCTCATGCTACTACCTCGGGAGCTAGGGTAAGGGACTTCATGAGGATGAATCCTCCGGTGTTCTATGCGTCAAAGGTTCATTGATGAGGTCTATAAGATTTCGAATATAATGGGTGTTGGGCCGAATGAAAAGGCGGAGTTGGCGGCACACCAACTTAAAGGGGTAGTCCAAATATGGTATGATCAATGGAAGGGTGAGAAGGGAATTGATAATGTGGTGCTTTGGGAGGAGTTCAAATTAGCTTTCCTTAACCGATTTTTCCCTCTTGAGCTTAGGGAAGCTAAGTTGGTAGAGTTCATGAACTTGAAACAAGGTGCTATGAGTGTAAGGGAGTGTGCCCTTAAGTTTAATCAACTTTCAAAGTATGCTCCTCATTTGGTGGCCAATCCTAGATCTAGGATAAATAATTTTGTGATGGGGGTCTTCGACTTAGTGAGTGAAGAATGCTGGTCTGCCATGCTAATTAATGACATGGACTTGTCTCGATTGATGACCTATGCCGAGCAAATGGAGGAGGAAAAATTGAGGAAGAGAAGGGGGCATGAGGCTAAGAGGGCCCGATTTGAGGGTAAATTCCAAAAAGGAGCTAGATTTCATCAAGGCCAACAGTCTTCTCATGCTAGTAATAGGGGGTTTTTCAATGGTTTCCCTATGCCTTAAGGTGTTGGTGGTGTGGTTCTTATTGATGTGTGCCCTAAATATGGAAGGAGCCATGAAGGCCCATGTTTGAGATGTTCTAATGCATGCTTTGAATGTGGGGAACTTGGTCACAAGAAGGTGGATTGTCCAAGAAATCATGGAAAACGTCAGGGAGCAAATATGGTCCCATTAGGTAGGGGTGGTCCTCAAGGTGGTGTCCCAAGGCACAATCGATTTTATGCTCTAGTAAGAGGTTGGTGAAGTTCCCGATGTTGTTATTGGTATGTTGAGAATCTTTGACTTTGATGTATATGCTTTGATTGATCCAGGTGCCACTCTTTCTTTTGCTACCCCTTTTGTTGTTGAAAAGTTCCATGTTGATCCCGAGTTATTGCATGAGTCATATGAAGTGTCTACTCCTATTGGTGCCTCTATTGTTGCTAGGAAAGTTTATAGAAGTCGTCCTATTTGCATTTTGCATAAGTTTATGCCTTGTGATCTTGTTGAATTAGACATGGTTAATTTTGATGTCATTCTTGGGATGGATTGGTTGCATGCCTATTATGCTTCTATTGATTGTAGAACCTGCAGGGTCAAATTTCAATTCCCTAATAAACCCATCCTTGAGTGGGAAAGTCAAGATATGGTGTTTAAGGGTAGGTTCATCTCTTGCATTAAAACCAATGAGTTGATCTCTAAGGGGTGTCTTTACCATCTTGTGAGGGTTAGGGATGCGGAGTCTAAAGTATCTTCTATAGAGTTGGTTCCGATTGTAAATGAGTTCATTGGTGTCTTTCCAAATGACCTTCCCGGTGTCCCTCCCAGAAGGGAAATATATTTTGGTATAGACCTCCTCCCCGATACTCAACCTATCCCTATTCCTCCTTACCATATAGCCTCGGCGGAGTTGAAGGAGTTGAAGGAACAATTGAAAGATTTGATGGAGAAGGGATTTATTAGACCTAGTCAATCACCTTGGGGTGCTCTGGTGTTGTTTGTGAAAAAGAATGATGGGTTTCTTAGGATGTGTATTGACTACCGACAACTTAATAGGGTCACCATAAGGAATAGATATCCTCTTCCAAGAATTGATGATTTGTTTGACCAATTGCAAGGGGCTAGCTATTTCTCTAAGATTGATCTTCGGTCTGGGTATCATCAAGTGAAGGTGAGGGAGTGTGATATTCCTAAGACGGCCTTCCGGACTAGATATGGGCATTATGAGTTTTTTGTGATGTCTTTTGGGTAACCAATATACCGGCCATCTTTATGGACCTTATGAATAGGGTCTTCAAACCTTACCTTGACTCCTTTGTTGTAGTCTTCATTGATGATATTTTGATCTATTCACATAGTAGGGAGGAGCACATAGGGCATTTGAAGGTTGTGTTGCAAAGATTGAGGGAGGAGAAATTATATGCCAAATATGAAAAGTATGAATTTTGGTTGAAGGAGGTTGCATGTGGTATTGGGGGATGGTATTAAGGTGGATCCTAAGAAGACCAATCTGATTAGAAATTGGCCTAGATCATCGACCCCATCGAATATTGGGAGATTTTTGGGTCTGGTGGGTTAACATGGAAGGTTTGTGTATGGGTTCTACTCCATTGCTTCCCCTATGACAAAATTGACTCAAAAAAAGGTTAAGTTTGTGTGAACCGATGAGTATGAGAGGAGCTTCCAAACATTGAAATACAAGCTTGTGTCCGCTCCTATATTATCACTATCAGATGGGCTTGAGGGATTTGTGGTGTATTGTGATGCTTCTCAGGTTTGTTTGGGTTGTGCGTTGATGTAAAATGGTAAGGTCTGAGCTTATGCTTCTAGACAACTCAAGGTACGTGAAAAGAACTACCTTACCCATGATCTAGAGTTAGCCGCCGTTGTGTTTGCATTTAAAATTTGGCATCACTATTTGTATGGGGTGCATGATAATGTGTTCACCAATCATAAGAGCCTCCAACATGTTTTCACTCAAAAAGATCTCAACCTGAGACAAAGAAGGTGGCTAGAACTTCTCAAGGACTATGACATGAGTATGTATTACCATCCCGATAAGGCAAATGTTGTGGAGGATGCTTTGAGTCGGGTGTTTATAGGTAGCCTAGCTCATATTAATGGTGCTGATAGGGAGATGGCTAAGGAAGTGCACCGATTGGCTAGATCTGGGGTTAGGTTGGTGATGATGGTGTTGTTGTTGTTGATGGGTCTAAGTCTTCATTGGTTGATGAGGTGATAGCAAAACAAGATCTTGACTCCTCCTTGCTTGAATTGAAGGCCTTGGTAATAGAGGGCAAAGTAGAGGTTTTCTCCTAAGGGAAAGATAGTGCCCTTAGGTACCAAGGTAGGTTGTGTGTGCCTTGTGTTGATGGTTTGAAGGAGAAAATCATTGATGAGGCCCATAATTCTTCTTATTCTATCCATATCGATTCCACCAAAACGTATAGAGACTTGAGGGATGTGTATTGGTAGGGAGGCATGAAGAGGGACATTGCCAAATTCATTTTCAGTTGCCATAGTTGTTAACAAGTCAAAGCCAAACATCAAAGGCTGGGTGGACTAACCCAAGACATAGAGATTCCTACTTGGACATGGGATGTGATTAATATGGATTTTATGGTTGGGTTGCCCAAGACAAGAAAAGGTTTTGATTGCATTTGGGTTGTGGTTGATAAGATGACGAAATCGGCTCATTTTCTACTGGTTAAGACCACATATGGGGCTGAAGAGTATGCAAGGTTATACATCCATGAGTTAGTGAGGTTACATGGGGTTCCTTTGTCCATCATATTGGATCACGGTACACAATTCACTTCACAATTTTGGAGGTCTTTTCAAAGGGGTCTTGGTACAAAAGTTCACCTTAGTACGACTTTTCACCCTCAAACAGATGGCCAAGCCGAAGAACCATTCAAACACTAGAATACATGCTAACGGAATGTGTCTTGGAGCTTAAGGGTAGTTGGGATGATCATCTTCCATTGATTGAGTTTGCCTACAATAATAGCTATCACTCTAGCATCGGTATGACTCCTTTTGAGCTTGTTTATGGGAGACGTTGTAGATTAACGGTTGGTTGGTTTGAGGTTGGAGAGATGGCTTTATTGGGATTGGATCTAGTTATAGAGGCTCTTGACAAAGTAAGGATGATTAGGGAAAGGCTGAAAATAGCCCAAAGTCGTCAAACATCCTATGCTGATGTGAGAAGAAGAGACTTTGAATTCAAAGCAAGTGATTGGGTCTATTTGAAAGTTTCTCCAATGAAATGTGTGGTCCGTTTCGGTAAAAAAGGGAAGTTGAGTCCAAGATATGTTGGTCCTCATGAAGTTATGAAGTAGGTGTGCAAGATAGCTTATGAGTTGAAGTTGCCTAGTGGAATGAATTTGGTTCATCTCGTGTTCCATTTGTCTATGTTGAGAAAATGTGTTAGTGATCCTAATGCTATTGTGCCTCTTGATGTTGTAGGTGTTGTTGAGGATAATTTGACTTATGAGGAGACTTCGGTTCAGATTTTTGATAGGCAAGTAAAGAGATTGTGGAACAATGAGGTGGCATCTGTTGAGGTCCTTTGGAGGAATAAACAAGTGGAAAGTGCTACATAGGAGGCCGAAGCAGACATGCAAAAGCAGTATCCTTATCTTTCCCCCTCCACTCCAGCCTAAGGTACTAATTCTAAGTCCCCTATGTGATTTCAAGTCTTGTATTTCAGCCCCTATGTCATTCATACGCATTCATGCTTAAGTTGACAAGTTTATGATGATTTTACACTTATGTTGAGTTTTTAAAAATGGTGATTTAAATGTAATGTTGCATTCTTGTTGGGGGCTGATTATTTATGATCACTCTCCTCTTGTACGTCATTTTTACATACGGGGACAAATGTTCCTAAGGGGGAGATATTGAAACGACTCCAAAAAGTGCCCCAAAATCTACCTCGGAATGCCTGGAATTTTAATTTCTATATATCTCAAATTCTGTGCGTTATTTCAAAAATTTAACTTCATATTCTTGTTCAAGGGGTCAAAATTATGGGATAAAGGGTCTAACTCCGATTTCAGAGCAACCATGGAAAAATTTGAAAATCGCAAAAATGCAATTTCAGAGACGATCCACGCCCTTGGTGCGACGCGCCAAGGGCGTGCTCCTATACAATTTTTTTCCAGTTTTTCTATCTCGGTGCAAGACTTTTGGGTCTTGGGCCTAAGTGTTTCCAAATGTATTTTTTCCTATACTTAGCCATATTTTACCCTCATATCATTCTAAACATTTCCCAGTATCCTCTTAAACAGTTAGCCATGTTTTTCACTCCTAAATTCAAGTCCCAAAACTCAAGACTAATCTTAAGGATTTCATCAAGGTTCTTCTTTTAAGCTTCAAGTCTCCATCTCCAATCTTCACAAAGCTCATCTCCAATCTAAGGTATGTGGGTTTTAATCATTGGGTTCTTCCATCCATGGTGCCCTAATCTTCTTTTACTCAATTTGCATGATTTAAAGTTGATTTTACAAATGGGTTTACTAGTATATACAGTCTATGAACTATGTTGAAGCTATGTAAAGTTGTGACTGTTTTGCTATGTTTTAAGATATCAATCTTAGATCTATTGTAAGAATTGATGAGGGATTTTGATGTATATTTCTTGAGGGTGTTGCAATATGTTGATTGATTTTTTTAGTATGGATTCTCTTGCATGATTTCATCTCTATATTTCATGGTTTTATACTAGCATTACACACCCTCTAAGTATTTGGTAAAGTGTCCGGATGTGGTTTCTTGAGGAATTGAAGGTCCAAAGTATGAGATATGATATGACTGATGTTATGATGATAAAAGGAGATTATCTATATGATATAATCTATATAAAGTGTTGCATTAGACCATGCCCGATTCGAAGGGACTAAGAACCCGGGTAACCTTGTCTGGGGGTTTGTACCTTGATAACTGAGGTGGGGTTTTGTACTCATCAACCATGTGAGGGTTTGTACTTTGCCATTAGGGTGATAAGGTGTAATTATCATCAACCATGTGAGGGGTTTATACTACACCACCAGGGTTATGGGGTGAGACTATCATGAACCAACCATGGGGTTTGTACTTATGAAATCTAGCTTGGTTTCTTCTACACATATAATATCCTATATGAGCATGAGTTACTTGAGTACGTTTTACTTATGCATTGATCATACATTCCATGTTGTTATTCTATTCCTATTGCCTATTGTTATGCATTTTGATTATAATGCCTATCTTTTGTTTCATTGCATCCTACATACTTAGTACATTCAAACGTACAAACGCATCCTCTTGCCTACATGATATCACCATAGAGGAACTAGTACCTAAGTTGATCATCCTCCTTCTCCATGTGGCTAGATTGGTGCTACTCAAGCTTGTTGGTGAGTTGAAATGACCCAAAAAGTGCCCAAAAAACATGCCTCGGAAGTAATGAGTAAATTGTTTTCCATATATATAAAAATCCAATTTAGAATTTCGAAAATCCAACTTCATATTCTTGTTCAGGGAGTCCAAATTAGGGTGAAAAGGGTCTAACCTCAATTTTAAAGCAAAAGAATCGATTTATGAAATTTGCTCTTGGTGAAAATTCTAGTGGGCATCCACGACCTCACCGCGACGCGGAGAGGTGTTATTTTTGCACAGTCTTTTCCTAGTTCTCTCAGATTCTTCTAAGTGTTGGACCTAAGTTTTCCCAAACGTATTTTCACCTATACTTAGCCTTATTTCAACCTCATATCACTCTAAACATTCCCCAATATTTTTCCAAACTCTTAGACTCATTTCTAACCTTTAGTTCAAGTCCCAAACTCGAGGCTAATCTCAAGGATTTCTTCAAAGATCTCACCCAAGCTTCAAATCTCCATTAAAGTCTTCTTCAAGAACTTCACAAAAGCTAAGGTATGTGGTGTTGAACCATTGGCTCCTTCCACCCATGGTGCCTAAACCCAGTTTTTACTAATATTGCATGATTTAAGTATATTTTACATATGGGTCTTGTATATCGAGAAATTTACTGCACAATGATTTGTTTTCATGAAAGTATGGTTGTTTTAGCATGTTTCGAGCTCTAGATTATGGATCTAATGTTGGATTTGATGAGGGGTTTAGATGTGAATGTCTTGGGGGTGTTGATTAAAGGTTTTACCACGGATTTTCCTGCATGATGTCATCTCTAAATTGCATGCTCTTATACTCCCATTACACACCCGCCAAGTGTTTGATAAAATATCCGGTTATAGTTTCTTGAGGAATTGAAGGTTCAAAGAATAAGATATGATATGTATGATTTTTTAATGATGAAATGAGCTTATGAACGTGATGTAAATATGTATATTTTATACAATGTATTGTATTAGATCATGTGCAGTCCAGGGAGCATAAGGGCCCGGATGATCATGTGAGAGGTGAGTACTTTGCCATCATGGTGTCCGGGTGTGAACGACCTCTACAAAGTGAGGGGTAAGTACCTTGCCACCAGGGTGTCCAAGTGTGAACGACATCTACCATGTGAGGGGTAAGTACCTTGCCACCAGGGTGTCTAGGTGTGAACGGCATCTACCATATGAGGGGTAAGTAACTTGCCACTTGGGTGTTCAAGTGTGAATGGCATCTCCCATCCAAAGTCAGGATTCTAGCTTTGTCTCTTCTACACATATGATATCTTATATAAGCATGATTTACCCTATTATATTTTACTTATGCATCGATCATATATGCCATGTTTCTATACTATGCCTATTGTCTAATGTATGCATTTTGACTAAGGAGCTTGTTTATTGTTCCATTGCATCCCACATACTTAGTACATTTAAAGTAATAACGCATACTCTTACCTATATGATATCACCATGTAGTGACCGGTGTCCAAGTTGATCATACTCCTCATCCACGTGGTTAGGTCGGTGCTATTCCAAGCTTGTTGGTGAGTCCTCCATTCTAGGGACCTCAGTTTATGTCGATCTTATCTTGTAAAGAGACATCTTTCTTATGCTCTATGTTGACTATGAGGGTGAGCTATGTGTTTTTTGGACATACTATGTACTTATGATGAGGTTGACTCTTGTCTCTTGTTTATGATATTTATATGAGTTCCCTAGTCCCATTGCCCTATTATTACTCATTACATCTTTATATACTTCCGCGACTAATGATATGTAATGGAAAGTTAAGAGGCTTTTTTGGGGTTTCTTCGGGTTCCCCTTTCGCCGTGTCATGTCTAGGCCCTAGGCTTGAGTCGTGACAAACTTGGTATCAGAGTACTAGGTTGATAGATCATCGGAGTCCAACACACCACATCGATTAGAGTCCTATTCACAGTTGTTAAGCACGCCATGACCATGAATAGGAAGCTATGAGGCGTTTTAGGAAATGTTTCCCTTCTTTTTTTCCTGAGTCATGCTATAGTGTTGTGATAAGTATTCATCCTTAACGATTGTGCTTTTCTATGCTAGATCATGCAGAATACTAGAGGAAGACAGGTCCAAACTCTTGAGAAACAACCTACCAATGGTGAGCTCTGGGATGCTCTTACTATGCTTGCCCAAGTGGTGGCCAACGAACTCTAACAAGGGGCCTAAGCCCCTCATGCTACAACCCCAGGAGCTAGGGTAAGGAATTCATGAGGATGAATCCTCCGGTCTTCCATAGGTCAAAGGTGGATGAGGATCCACAAGAGTTTATTGATGAAGTCTGCAAAAGCTTGTCAATCATAGGTGTTGGGCCAAATGAGAAGGCGGATTTGGGCAGCGTACTAACTCAAGGGGGTGGCCCAAATTTAGTTTGATCAATGGAAAGCTGAGAAGGGTAATGGCTATGTTGTGCTTTGGGAGGAATTCAAATTGGCCTTCCTTAATTGGTTCTTCCCTCTTAAGCTTAGCGAGGAAAAGTTGGTCGAGTTTATGAACTTGAATCAAGGTGGTATGAGTGTGAGGGAATATGCCCTCAAATTTAATCAACATTCAAAATATTCTCCTTACTTTGTGGAGACTCTAGGTCAAGGATGAATAAGTTTCTTATGGGGGTTCCCGACTTGTTAAGTGAAGAATGCCGGTCCGCCTTACTTATTGGTGACATGGACTTATCTCGGTTGATGACATATCCCGAGCAAACTAAAGAAGAGAAGTTGAGAAAAAAGAGGGGCCATGAGGCCAAGAGGGCCCGTTTTGAGGGCAAGTTCCACAAGGGTGATAGATTCCAACAAGGACAAGGGCCTCCTCAGGCTACTAATAGGGGGTTTGCCAATGACTTCCCTAGGCCCTAAGGTGTAGGTGTTGTGGCTCCTAATGATATATGTCCTAGGTGTTAGAGGAACTATGTGGATCCATGTTTGAGGGGTTCCAATGCATGCTATGAATGTGGTGAGCTTGGTCACAAGAGGATAGATTATCCAAAGGCTCGTGGCAAGGTCCGAGGTGCAAATGTGGTCCCTTTGGGAGGCGGTCCTCAAGGTGGTGCCCCAAGGCATAATCGGTTTTATGCTCTACATGGGAGGCAAGGGGTTGGTGAGCTCCTCGACGTTATTGCCGGTTTGTTGAAAATCTTTGATCTTGATGTATATGCTTTGATTGATCCGAGTGCCACCCTTTCCTTTGTTACCCCCTTTGCTGCTAAAGAAGTTCCATGTTGAGTCGGAGTTGTGGCATGAGTCATATGATATATCTACTTCAATTGGTGCATCTATTATTGGTAGGAGGGTGTATAGAAATTATCTGGTTTGCATCCTGCATAAAATCTGACCTTGTGATATTGCTGAATTAGATGTAGTTGATTTTAATGCTACTTTTGGGATGGATTGGTTGCATACCTACCATGCTTCTATTGATTGTAGAACCCCTAGGATCAAGTTTCAATTCCTAAATAAACTCGTCCTTGAATAGGAAAATCATGATGTGGTATTAAGTTATAGGTTCATCTTATGCATTGAAGCCCATAGGTTGATTTCCAAGGGGTGTTTGTATCATCTTGTGAGGGTTAAAGATGTGGAGTCCAAAGTCCCTTTCATTGAGTCGGTCCCAGTTGTAAATAAGTTTCTTGATGCCTTTCCAAATGACCTTCCCAGTGTTCCTCCAAAAAGGAGAGAGATTTTGGCATAGATCTCCTTCCTGACACTCAACCTATCTCCATTCCCCCTTACCGTATTGCCCCGACGGAGTTGAAGGAGTTAAAGGAGAAATTAAAAGATTTGTTGGAAAAGGGGTTTATTAGACCTAGCCAATCACCTTGGGGTGCACCGATATTGTTTGTAAAGAAGAAAGATGGGTCACTTAGAATGTGCATTGACTATTGGCAACTTAATAGGGTCACTATAAAGAATAGATATCCTCTTCCAAGAATTGATGACTTGTTTGACCAATTGCAAGGGGCTAACTTTTTTTCTAAGATTGATCTTCGGTTCGGGTACCATTAAGTAAGGATGAGGGAGTATGATATTCTAATGACGGCCTTCGAACTAGGTATGAGCATTATGAATTTGTGGTGATGTCCTTTGGGTTGACTAATGCATCGGCCATCGTCATGGACCTAATGAATAGGGTTTTCAAGCCCTACGTTGATTCCTTTGTTGTTGTTTTCATTGATGATATTTTAATCTATTCACATAGTAGGGAAGATCATATCAGTCATTTGAGGATTATGTTGTGAAGATTGAGGGAGGAGAGATTGTATGCTAAGTATAACAAGTGTGAATTTTTGTTAAAGGAGGTTGCATTCTTGGGTCATGTAGTGTCGGGGATGGTATAAATGTGGATCCTAAGAAAACCAATGTCATTAGAAATTGGCCTAGACCATTGACCCCATCGGATATTAGGATTTTCTTGGGCCTTGCGGGTTACTATAGAAGGTTTGTGAATGGCTTCTCCTCCATTGCTTCCCCTATGACAAAATTGACTCAAAAGAAGGTTAAGTTTGTTTGGACTGATGAATGTGTGAAAGCTTCTAAACATTGAAAGATAGACTTGTGTCCGCTCTTATATTGTGCCTTCAAATGGGCTAGATGGTTTTGTGGTATATTTTGATGCTTCTCAGGTTGGTTTGGGTTGTATTTTGATTCAAAATGGTAAGGGCATAGCCTATGCTTCTAGGAAACTCAAGGTGCATGAAAAGAACTACCCTACCTGCGATTTTGAATTATCCACCATGGTGTAAAGATTTGGCGACATTATTTGTATAGGGTGCATGTTGATGTCTTCACCGATTATAGGAGCCTTCAATATGTCTTCACACAAAAAGATCTTAAATTGAGACAAAGAAGGTGGCTAGAACTCCTTGAGTACTATGACATGAGTGTGCATTACCATCCGAGCAAGACAAATATTTTGGAGGATGCTTTGAATCGGGTGTCCATGGGTAGCCTAGCTCATGTGGATGGCGGTGAAAGGGAGATGGCTAGGGAGGTGCATAGGTTGGCTAGATTGGGGGTGAGGTTAGAAGATGTGGATAATGGTGTTGTTGTGGTTCTAAATCTTCTTTGATTGATGAGGTGATAGTAAAACAAGATCTAGATTCCTCCTTGCTTGAATTGAAGGCCTTGGCGAAAGAGGGCAAAATAGAGGTTTTCTCACAAGGGGAGATGGGGCCCTTAGATACTAAGGTAGGTTGTGTGTGCCATGTGTTGGTTGTTTGAGGGAGAAAATTCTTGATGAAGCCCACAATTCCTCTTATTCTATCCACCCTGGTTCCACCAAAATGTATAGAGACTTGAGGGATGTGTATTGGTAGGGAGGCATGAAGAGGGACATTTTCAAATTTTTTCCAGTAGCCATAGTTGACAATAAGTCAAAGCCAAAAATCAAAGGCCGGGTGGCCTAAACCAAGACATAGAGATTTCTACTTGGAAGTGGGAGGTAGTTAATATGGATTTCATGGTTGGGTTGCCCAAAACTAGAAAAGGTTTCGATTACATATGGATTGTGGTTAATGGGATGACAAAATCGACTCACTTTCTACTGGTCAAGACTTTATATGGGATTGAGGAGTATACAAGGTTGTACATCCATAAGTTGGTAAGGTTACATGGGGTTCCCTTATCCATTATATCAGATCATGGTGCACAATTTACTTCACACTTTTAGAGATCTTTTTAAAGGGGTCTTGGAACTAAAGTTCATCTTAGTACGGCCTTCTACCCTCAAACGGATGGCCAAGCCGAAAAGGATTATTCAAAAACTTGAGAATATACTTAGGGCATATGTCTTGGATCTTAAAGGTAGTTGAGGTGGCTATCTTCCGTTGATTGAGTTTTCCTACAACAATAGCTATCACTCTAGCATCAGTATGGCTTTTTTTGAAGCTCATTATGGCAGACATTGTAGATCACCGGTGGTTTGGTTTGAGGTTGGAGAGATGGTCTTATTGGGAACGGATCTGGTTATGGATGCTCTTGAGAAGGTTAAGATGATTAGGAACAGGTTGAGGACATTCCAAAGTCGTCAAAAATCTTATGCTGATGTAAGAAGAAGAGTGGGTGATTGGGTTTATTTGAAGGTTTCTACGATGAAAGGTGTGGTCCTTTTGGAAAAAACGGGAAGTTGAACCCAAAGTACGTTGGTCCTTATGAGGTGATTAAGAGGGTTGGCAAGGTGACTTACGAGTTGAGGTTGCCTAGTGAGATGAATTTGGTCCATCCGGTGTTTCATGTCTCCATGTTGAGAAAACTTGTTGGTGATCCTAATGCTATTGAACCTCTTGATGTTGTGGGTGTTATTGAGGATAACTTGACTTATGAGGAGGCTCCGATTCAAATTTTATATAGACAAGTAAAGAGGTTGAGAAACAAAGAGGTGGCATCCATTAAGGTCCTTTGGAGGAACCAACAAGTCGAAAGTGCTACTTGGGAGGCCGAAGCGGACATGCAAAAGTGGTACTCTTATGACTTCCACTCCACTTAAGCCTAAGGTACTAATTCTATGTCCCCTATGTTTTGTCAAGTCTTGTATTTATTCCCCTAAGTCATTCATGTGCATTCATGTTTAAGTTGGCACTTTATGATAATTTCACACTTATAATGGGATTTTGAAAGTGATGTTTTAAATGTAATGTTGCATTCATGTCGGGGATGATTTATTCATGATTATTCTTGTCTTTTATATCTCTTGTACATTTGGGAATAAATGTTCCCAAGGGAAAGATATTGAAACGACTCCAAAAAGTGCCCGAAAACGTGCCTCGGAAGTAACCAGAAACTTATTTTCTATATATCTAAAAATCCATTTGGAATTTTGAAAATTCAACTTCATATTCTTGTTCAGGGGGTCCAAATTAGGGAGACAAAGGTCTAATCTCAATTTTAAAGCAAAGGAATCGATTTATGAAATTTGCACTTGGTGTGAATTCCAGTGGGCATCCGCGACCTCTCTGCGATGCGGAGAGGTGTTATTTCTGCACTGTCTTTTCTTAGTGCCCTCAAATTTTTTGAAATGTTGGACCTAAGTTTTCCCAAACATATTTTCACCTATACTTAGCCGTATTTCAACCTCATATCACCTAAACATTTTCCAATATTTCCCTAAACACATAGACTCATTTCTAACCCTAAATTCAAGTCGCAAACTCAAGGCCAATATCAAGGATTTCTTCAAGGATCTCACCCAAGCTTCAAATCTCCATTAAAGTCTTCTTCAAGAACTTCACAAAAGCTAAAGTATGTGGTGTTAAACCATTGATTCCTTCCACCCATGGTACCTAAACCCTCTTTTTACTAATATTACATGATTTAAAGTAGATTTTACATGTGGATCTTGTATATGGATAAATTTACTGCACAATGATTTATGTTTATGAAAGCATTGTTGTCTTAACATGTTTTGAGCTCTAGATCGTGGATCTAATGTTGGATTTGATGAGGGTTTTTGATGTGAATGTCTTGGGGGTGTTTCAAGGTGTTGATTAAAGGTTTTACCACTGATTTTCCTGCATGATTTCATCTCTAAATTGCATGCTCTTTAACCCCCTTTACATACCTGCCAAGTATTTGATAAAATGTCTAGTTATTGTTTCTTGAGGAATTGAAGTTTCAAAGCATGAGATATGATATGTATGATATTTTTAATGATGAAATGAACTTATGGACATGATGTATATATTTATGTTCTATATATGTGTTGTATTAGATCATGTCTGGTCCGAGGGGCACAAAGGCCTGGATGACCATGTGAGGGGTGAGTACCTTGCCACTAGGGTGTCCGGGTGTGAGCGACATCTACCATGTGAGGGGTAAGTACCTTGCCACCAGGGTGTCTGGGTGTGAATGACATCTACCATATGAGGGGTAAGTACCTTGCGACCAGGGTGTTAGGGTATGGACGACATCTCCCATTCAAAGTTTGGATTCTAGCTTGGTCTCTTCTACATATATAATATCTTATATAAGCATGATTTACCCTAGCATGTTTTACTTATGCATCGATCATACATGCCATATTGCTATACTATGCCTATTGTCTAATATATATATTTTGAGTATTGAGCTTGTTTATTGTTTCACTGCATCCCACATACTTAGTACATTCAAAGTATAAACACATACTCTTGCCTACATGATATCACCATGTAGGGATCGATGCCCAAGTTGATCATCCTTCTCATCCACGTGTTTAGGCCAGTGCTACTCCAAGCTTGTTGGTGAGTCCTCCATTCCGAGGACCTCGGTTTATGTCACTCTTATCTGTGTAATGAGACATCTTTCTTATGCTCCATGTTGACTATGAGGGTGAGCCTGATAGCTTGTCTTGGTCCTCGCTCTTTCCATGTATTGGAGGTATTTGTTAGACATACTATGTACTTCTGATGAGCTTTACTCTTGTCTCTTGTTTATGATGTTTATATGAGTTCCCTTAGTCCCATTGCCCTATTATTACTCTTTACATCTTTATATGATTCCGCGACCAATGATATGTAATGGCAAGTTAAGAAGCTTGTTTGGGGTTCCTTCGGGTTCCCATTAGATGTGTGATGTCTATGCTCTAGGCTTGGGTCGTGACATGAGACCTCCACTTTGGGGACCTTAGTTTATGTTTTTCTTATCAAGTATTGACACACTATTCTTTTTTTTCTATGTTGACTATGAGGGTGAGCCCGGTTGCTTTGTCTTAGTCCCCGCTCTTATCTAAGTATTAGAGGCGTTCGTTGGATATGTTATGTATCTGTGATATGAGTTTTCACTCTTTCTCTCTTGGTTATGATGTCATGCAAGCTTTCCCTTTAGCCTTTTGCCCCTATTCATACACTTTATGTCTTTTACATGCTTCCGTGACCGATGATGTGTAATGATATGTTATGACGCTTGTTTAGGGTCCCTTTGGGTTCTCCATTCTCCATGTCACATCTACACCCTACGCTTGGGTCGTGAAAAGATGACTCCATCCGAAGAGGAGTCAAGCTCTGAGGCTGGCTCCGAGGGCGGACCAAAGACAGAGTCTTCCACATTACCTCGATCATCACCTCCAGACGCTCTTACTAATTGGTTGTGCTTCATGGTCATATAGGAGATATATGTGGAGGGCTAGTAGTAGAAAGAGAAGGGCAAGCTAGCCCGCTCCATTTATAAGGAGCCCCAAGTCATCTCCGGCAGACTCAATAGTATCCACGGTCTCCAGGACACTATGATTTGCTACGGGCTTCAGTGGCTCACACATTCTTTTGGATGATACTCCCTGACCATGGTGAGGGAGTTTTACGATTCATATGCAACCATGGTACGCAACACTCTTCCGAAGGGAAAGAAACCCCTTGCTCAACCTAGAGTGACCAAGATGAGAGTGAGGGGCCGACAGGTGGATATATCAAAGGCCACCATCCGTCGGATGCTTTTTAGACTAGAGTTCCCTGCCACCAGATCCACCATAGAATTCGACTATAGGGTGGGCAAGACAAGGGACCCCCTGGTTATGAGAGATCCAGAGCGACGAGCTAGCTTGATGAGATGGGTGGTTGGTTATATTGTTGAGTAGGGTCTGGTACCTGCTTGGGTCGCCACACACTCAAAGCCTGTTGTCAAGGATTCACTCAGTTTCCTTACCAAGTTTTGGTGGGCAATTTTTCGTTCACGCATCTGGCTTACACTTGCTGATGATACATTAACAGCAGAGCGTATGGCATTGGTTGCTTGCATCTTAGCTGGTTTTGATATTGATTGGGCCTGCCTCATTGCTGAGCAGATTCACGAGGCTGCCCTGAATAGATCTACCTCCATCCCATTCCCTTGCTTGATGTACAAGATCTATATAGAGTCAAAGGTCGAGAGTTTACACCAGTTGGACTAGTTGATTGACCCTAGTGTACATTGGATCCTAGCCTGATCAAGGCTGAAGAGAACCCGATGGCACTCCAGCGAGCATTGCCTCTTATTTTGCCTAAGATATTCACCCCAGCGCCAGTGTCTGAGGCTTTACAGACTACAACTGTCACTGTTGATACTACTGAGAAAAGGCCCTTGCAGCCTCAAGCAGATGATCATAGGGGGCACTACTTCTGTTCCTGCACTATAGGCCACAACTCCATAGGCTACTCGTGCAGGCATAGTTTATGTATCCAACGCATCTATACAGGCCCTGGCGCAAAGGTTATCTCATCTTGAGTCAAAATTTAGTTAAGTTGTTCATCAGATTAGGCTATGGGCCTGCCAGGCCATTTCAGACTCAGATAGATCATATGTAGCCATTCGTAGTCGCTAATATTTAGGACCATATATCTACTATGGATGCCCACATTGACGCCTTTAAGAAGAAGGTACAAGTGAACTTAAGTGAGGCCCGACCATTAGACTTGACGGCCCTGCAGATGGAGATCTAGTGACTCCGGGTGAGATGATGGCAGCACTGGCAGCACAGTTTCACTACTAGTGACTACACCTCTAGTGCCAGTGGTTGAGCTCTTTGCTCTTAATGAGCCTATCCATCCTTCCCACGAGAAGAGGTCCTGTGAGGATGATGATCCAGACGATACTCGCTTACATGCGGGGCTTATAGAGTAGGAGGAGCTCAATCCTTTATTGAGGAGATCAAGATAGGAGGAAGAGAAATGATAGGCTCAAGTGCGTGAGAGCACGAGGGGTGTTGGCCTTTCCGGACAGAGTGCAACTACTGAGCAGGCTACCTCATAGAAGGAGGGTGGCCAGACTTAGCTATACACTGGTGCTTAGGTATGATTGTTTGGTTTTTGTTTGATTGTGTGCATTAGAGACAATGCAAATCTTTTTCGATGGGGTGAGAGTAGTTATGGGTCTTATTGAAGTCTAAGTAGCTTGGGTCTATAACCAACCTAATTTTTGATCCCGGGATTTTCTTTCTTGTGATCAATTTCTATTAAAACGGTATGTTTAGGATGTTTAGATAGTATTTATAGCATATAGTACCAATACTTGTGGCATATAACATGTTTTTGGTGATCTGTTTTGAAAAATGATACCCATAAAAACTTTGGATTAGTAGTTAGATAGCAACGATGCATTTTTAGGTGTGTGATGATGTTTGTTCTGATAAGTGAGGATAAATTGAGATCAAAAGAATGATCTGAGAGACTTTTGTTGATAATGTAGTCAGTGTCATGTGAGTGTGAGCCTAATTTGTTAATTCATGTGTTTTGTGCTAACTCAGAACTTGCGTTGTTACTCTAACATAGACTATAGATTAATTGGATTAGGAAAGGATCTTAGACCATTGCTCTTGATGGTCCACTTAGCCTAAATAACCAACCAAAATTGCAATATATCCCTTGTTCCTAATATTTGAGCTTAAGATGTACCTATTCTTTGAAAACACCTGATTAAGCTTGGTAGTTGTAAAATCTTGAAATTGGCCCTGGTCCTTCCTTAAACATTATGCGTCTTGATTGAGGCAAAAAGCCTAAGTTGAGGGTGGCTAACAAAAGGAGCCCTGTTTCGGAGGTTGGATATTGTCCATCTCAATACGAGCTAAAAGGCTAAGTTGAAGGTGACCAGTGCAAGGGTGAAACACCAAAATAAGGAGTGGCAAGTTAGTGATACAAAAAAAGTGAAAAATTAGGTAGTGGATGCAAGAAAAATAAGTAATGCCTTAGTTGTGAGCTTAAAAGAAAAAGGAAGTGTAAAAACATGGCAAAAAGTGGAAAAATGAAAAAAAAAGCACCTAGAAAATCTTGAAATAGGAAAAAGGGGGAATAAAGTGAAAATAACAGTGTTGGTAGGGCGAAAGTGTAGAATAAATGCAGTGTCAAGAAGGGCCTTTAGTCACTATGTTCCTAAAATACCATACCAAAGTCCTAGAGCTTATGTTACAAGCCTATTAGTCCTAAAGTGATCCTACTCTAATTATTTGAATGTCTTAATCATGATTATAGGGGTAAGCCTATGGTATTAGGCATGATATACGAATATCTTTTGAAAGAGTGTAATTTTTAATAGTTCCAAGGTTATACATGAAAACATCATTGAGTGTCAGATATGAGACTTTTTTTTGTGAGGGCACTTGCATTGCATTGTAACCATTAGACTATTTAGTGATTGTGGATTATTGATAGTACCTCACTTGTCATAGTGGTGTTGTCACATGCATTGGTCTATATTGGTTTGTTAGATGGCTATTTATCCTATTTTAAAAAAGTTGGTGTGGGTTTCTAAGTTTGAGATTTATGTGATGTATTTCATTGGGTTGAGGTCTGTGTGTTACTATATTATCTATGTAAATTGAGTGTGTTGCGTGAGGACAAGCAACAATTTTAAGTTAAGCATATTGATGTGATGTCAAAATATAGTACTTTTGATGCTTAAAACTTGGAATTTTTCTGTTCTCAATGTGATGGGCTTTGTGTTATACTTGTAAGATTACAAGTTTGGCCTTGATTTCGGAATAAGAGTGGAAGTTGCTGAATTTTTCTGATATACGAGACCCTTTATGGGCCGTAGATCATTCTACGTGTTGTAAAGTGGTTTCATGAACAAGTCCAATGAGGGGCTATTTTCTGAAGTTGATTCTATGAATATGCAGAAGAGTCGTGGAATGATTTACCAATCATAAAACATGGTTCGTGACCTGAGGATCAGAGATTGGGACTTTCTAGAGTTTTATCAGGTGAAAAACCCTTATGAGTTGTAAACTACTGTATGAGTCGTAGAGGAGTGTCATAAACTTGCAGTCCAAATTTTTAGAAGCTTTATACGAGACCCTAATTACAGGCCGTGGAATGTAATACGGCCCGTAAACTCCTTTCATATAGCATGCCGACCATTTATCCTATTTCAATTAGAACTTATATTTTACTTATTAAAAATAGGTTTTTTCTTGTTATTTTTCAGAAGTTTTCGCCTAGTCCTCAAAGAACTCAATAATTAGAGAGAGAGAGAGAAAATTGTGTTACTTTGGAGAGTCTTTGAGAACACTCATATTTGAATTTCATCTTGAAGCTGGTGATTTTTATTGAAGTTAGATTTGCTTGTTCTTAATTCTATTATGTAAGTGTTCAATTATGTTTTCTCATTCCATAATTCTTGCATCTACTCAAAGAGTGAGTAGCTAAATCCACAACTAGGGTTTTGGGAACCATGAAGAACTAACAAAATAAAATCGGATAACTCATAATTCTTTGAAAGTGTACATGCATGTTTTAATTAACTCTCTTTGTTTTGAATATTTTCTGATACTGGCCAATATTAGAACCCGCCTAGTGTTATTGATTGGACCAACGTAGTAATGAATAGGAAAAGAAATTAATTAATGGAATTTGATTGACGTTTTCTCATCTAAACAACCAAACTGGGCCAAGGGGAGGTTGTACTGGGACTAATGGGTGAGGGAGTAATGCATACTATGAAGATGTGTCAAGTTTCAAAGTAAAATTTACCTCTCACCTTTGACTAAAGGGCTTGATAAACTTAACTTACTGTCCTGCATGCTACACACTAGAAAAGAATTAGGTTATCCTGTGATACTAAGTTGGGAATTATGGGGAACACAATACTCTAGTTTCTCTCCATATTGATTTCTCTCTGGTAGTAGTTAGTTTATTTTTACATTTATTATTGCAAACTCCCCCTTTGAGAAGTAAGTTGGTTAACCATTTATATTGTGATCATTGAATTCTCTTGAGTCTATATATTCCCTCTGGGTTCAACCCTAACCTTGGTTAGGTTCCATTTCTTGACAATAACCACTTTATCCTCTAAAAGGAGATGTAACTTGGGCGACATCAGTCACCTACTAGAAGAGTTTATTTCTAGTGAAACGACCGCAAAAAGTGCCCGAAAATGTACCTCGAAATTGTTCGGGATCATAATTTTCATATATCTAAAAATCTGTGCGTGACATCAAAAATCTGACTTCAAATTCTTGATCAGGGGAAAAAATTGAGTCTAAAATGGATCTAACCCCGATTTTAGAGCAATCGTATCAAAATTCGAAAATCCATGATTTTACTAATTCAGTGTCTGTCCGCAATGGTACCGTGACATGCCTCCATCGCGGACCAGTGTTATTTTTGCACAGTTTTCTTGTTCGGTCCAAGCCTTTTGGCTTGGGCCTAAGTCTTCCCATGCGTAGAAATACCTATACTTAGCCATATTTTCACTTTCATATTATACAAGACATTTCCCAATACTCCCCCAAACACTTAGACAAATATTTTACTCAAAATTAAGGGTTCCAAACTCATTCTGGATCTTAAGGATTTCACTCAAGCTTGCAGTCTCCATTCCAATCTTCATCAAAAAATCCTCCAAAGCTAAGGTATGTGGGTTTCAACCATTAGGTTCTTTAATCCATGGTGCCCAAGCTTCCTTTTTACCGAAATTACTAGTTTCTAAGTTGATTTTACTTATGGGTTTTCTATTATGAATTTGACTATGAACTATATTGGGGTTTTATAAAACTGTGACTGTTTAAGCATATTTTGATCTATGAATCTTAGACCTATCTTGAGATTTCATGAAGCATTTTGATTTATACTGCATGAGGGTATTACCAAGTGTTAGTGAGTAGTTTTACATTAAGTTTTCTTGCATGATTTCACTCTTGAATTCCATGGTTTTACACTAGCATTATACACCCGCCAAGTGTTTGATAAAATGTCCGGATTATATTTCTTGAGTTGTTGAAGGCCTAATGCATGGCATGAGTTAAGTGACTTTATGATGATGAAATGATTGTATACATTTGCTGATTTCATTATAAGTATCTATTGTGTTATGAGTTGACCATAACCAATTGACGGGTGATGTCTCAATCACCTCGGATGGGGGTGGTAAGCCATCAACCAATTGAGGGGTTGGTACGTCAATCGCCTCGAATGGGGGTGGTAAGCTGTCAACCAATTGAGGAATTGGTACCTCAATGACTTCCCGCGGAGGGTGGTCATATCTGTCAACCAATTGAGGGGTTGGTACCTCAATCACCTCAAAATGGGGGTGGTAAGCCATCAACCATTTGAGGGGTTGGTACCTCAATCACTTCCGACGGGGGGTGGTCACATCCATCAACTAGTTGAGGGGTTGGTACCTCAATCACTACTAAGGGGTGGTTTACCTTGGATTCCGAGTACTAAGTTGCTTAGTCTATAATGATGGTCTTCTACTACACATGTAATATGTTCTATGTAAGCACGTTTTACTTCAAGCATCACTTATTCATGCCATATTGCTATATGCTCATGTATTACCTAATTATGCATTTCAGTTATGTTGCCTATCTCTTGTTGCATTGCGTACTACATACTTAGTATATTCAAACGTACTAACGTATACTCTATGCCTACATGATGTTACCATGTAGCAACTGGAGCTCCACTTGATCATTCTCCTCCGCCATGTGCCTATTACGAATTCTCTCAAAGCATGTTGGTGAGTCCTCAACTCTAAGGACATTTCTCTTGATTATGCTATGTATTAACTCCTTTTATGTTGGCTACTATGACTATGAGGGTGATCCCGGTTGCTTGTCTTGGCCCTCGCTAAGTTCTATGTTTACAAGTGTTGTTGGACAAGTTATGCAATGATGCTATGAGCCTTGACTCTCTTTGAATCTTTGATGTTTTATGATATGAAAGATGTTCCTTAACCCCGTGTTCCCTTATTTCTACTCTTTTATTGTTACTTAATTACTTTTGCGACCAAGGATGTGTAATGATATGTTAAGAGGCTTGATTAAGGTCCCTTCGGGTTACCTATTCACCTATCACATCTAGGCCCTAGGTTTGGATCGTGACATCTAGACCACTCGTTAGTAGAGGTTTGTTCACAACTAGCTTTAGTGGATCGACTTAGGCACTTATGAGGTCATCATGGCAAGTGATTTCCCCTTCTTTTCTGTGTAGGGGAAACATCGAGATTCTATGGTTTAGTTGACATGGTTTATATTTGTTAGAGGTTGCTCTCACACATGTTCATATTCTCCTTATGGTCCTAAGTTGTCCTTTTATCATAATTATGATGGTTCTTTTATGTCATGTCTATGGGTGTCTTAAAGTTTTCATAACTAATTGTTTCTAAAGTTCAAATAGTTTTTTCTCACATATGTATGATATAATGAAGTTATGTTTCATGCAAGTTTTGGCTCAAGCATACACATGCATGGCATATTCAACTTATGTTCTATCGTATACGATTATGCATCTTCTTTATGAAGTATATTGTCCATTGTTGCATTGCATGCCCACATACTAGTACATTCAAAGTACTAATGCATATTTTTTTCCTACATAATTTCACCATGTAGGGACCAACGCTCTTCGATATCCTCCATGTGATAGCATTTGGATCATAGAAGATTTTGGTTGTGTTGAGACCTCTAGTTCAGAGGCAATATCCGGTTTCTATCTTGCTTGTGTTGAGACTTTATTTACCTTTGCTTTCTTATTTGACGGTTAGCCCAAGACTTGTCTTGGCTCTTGTCCTTCTCATGTCTTAGAGTCTTATTGGATACTAATTCCATATACCCATGATGAGATGTTGAGCTTTTATGGATACTTGTCATTTAGTCCTTATCCCCTATGTGTTGTTATTTGATAATGCCGATGTCGATGGAAGTTGATGAAAGTCTAAGTCCCTACTTCCCCATAACTTGAGTCATAATTATCCTCCCCTTAGTTATTGCTGCTATGTGATTCACGCAAATCCCTTTTCCTTATGTATCCCTATAACATGAGTCCAAAGCCCTATTTTCCTTAGAAATTATTTACTTGATGCTTGCTTATACTTTTGCAACCAAGGATGTGCAGAAAATATGCTAAGAGGCTTGTTTGTGTTACCCTTGGGTTTCCCATTTGCCATATAACATCCAGCCCCTAGGCTTGGGATGTGATTGTGTTCTTGTTGTTAATGAGTTCCCCGTGTCTTTCTAGATAACCTATCTAGTGGTCCTCCTTAAAGAAAAATAGACCTTCTTCTCAACACCTAACCTATTTCTGTTCCTCCATATCATATGGCCTTGGTGGAGTTAAAGGAGTTGAAGGAACAATCAAAAGACTCTTGGCGAATGGTTTTATTAGACCAAGTAAGTCTCTATGGGTGCATATCTATGTGTTCACTAATCACAAGAGTTTACAATATGTTCTTAGCTAAAGGACCAAAATCTAAGGAAAGGGAGATGGCTTGAACTCCTCAACAACTATGACATAAGTGTGTTATATCATCTAGCCAAGGCAAATGTAGTGGCCGATACACTTAATAGAGTTTCCATGGGTAGTATGTCTTACGTTAAAGATGAGAAGAAGGAATTAGTATAGGATGTTCATGGGTTGGATCATTTGGGGGTAAGAGTGAGTAATTCCGATAAGGGAGTTATATTTGTGCAAAATTGGTACAAATCGTCATTGGTAGTGGACATCAAGGCAAAAGAAGACTTAGATCCAATGTTGGTTAAATTGAAGAGGTTGGTTATTTGAAGAGAAGGTAAAGGATTTCTCACAAGGGGAGATTGTGTGATCATTACCTAGGATGGTTATATGTTACAAATATTGATGGACTAAGGGACTTAATATTGAATGAAGCTCACAACTCCTAATATTCTGTCCATCTGAGACACACCAAGATTTATAAAGATTTGAGGAAAGTGTATTGGTGGAATGACATAAAGGAGGACACAAGAAGATTTATGGTAGAATGCCCGATAACTTTCAATTATATTTCTTGAAAGAAATTTGAATAATTGTTAGCAATATGTTTACCTAACAAAGAGTCGGGGTCAATCTCATAGGGAATAGGTTAAAATAACTCGACTAGCTATCCTACCTCAGTCATTGCTTCTATTTTCAGAAGAACAAAGAAAGTAAAAAGTAAATGTGGGGGTTTAATATTGGCTACGAACAATTAACTATAATTGTAATAACAAGTCTAGCAAAAGTATGTTTCACACAGTTGGAGAAGATACTAGGATTGTGATCCCCATGACATATAGCTCAGTAGACATTTGTGTTGGTGGTATCGTTCATTGTATTTCATCAAAAATCTAGCAAGTTTGGTGACATCTAGTTCACCTCCTGATCCTTCCTAGACGTATTTCATTCATCTCTTTCTAATCTCAGAATGTGTGCTTTACTAATCCTGCAATGGATCTTAGAGTACTATTCCCTCCTGGGCTTAAGTAACTTAGACAAAGTTTCATTCCTCCAAATTTCTATTATAATACTTTTTTCTAACCAGTACCTCCTTTCTAGGAAAGTAATGAATATGGTAGGTTCTTAATGCATGCACTCATCAACAAAGACTTATAAACAAAGATAATCACAATATATACAAAACAAAACCCCTATAAACACCTCTATTTACCTACCTTGTTATAGTGTCATGGTTCTAAAACCCTAGTTGGAGTTTAGCTATGTGTACATTCAAGAAACATCAGTAAAATTAATAATCAAAACTTACAAGGAAGAAATAATCAAAACTCAAGTCAAAGAACAAACAGATGATTAAAGTTTGATAACTTCTTGAAACAATAGCCAAAATCACAACGTAGTTGCGTGTTCTTGTCTAATCTGTCAGATGAGTCTTTTTCATAAATAATCAACGGGAGATTAGGTTTACATCATGTGTATTTTCTTCTCAAAACAATGGAAAATGTGTCTTACGGATAAGAAGTCATAAACCTAAAAATTATAACAAAAAGTGCTATTTATAAATATTAAAACCTAGTCATAAAAGAGTTAGGAAAACTTGCAAAACTGGGCCATATGGAACCACTAAGGCACCCACCACGGCCTGTGATGAGCACCATGGAATGTGGGGCTTGCCTTGGTATCTTGTGGACTACCTGCCTTGGATGAACACCTTTATGAGTTGTGGAGGACACCACGACCTATTGAACGTATTGTCATGTATGCTTTGACTTGGTTTGGAGGCTTCCTGGTCAACCCTGCACTTCAAGAGCACCATCATGACTGAAAAATTCTCATCTAGTGCACCAGGAGTCATGGTGCAACCTATGATGTTGTCCTTTCACTCCACTGTACCTAGGTGCCCCTAGACTAGAGGCTTCATGAGCCATCTTGTGCACCATAGGTCTTGAAAGGACTTGTGGTGTGTCATCTTGTTCAAAATACCTTTGTGTGACCTTCACATGTATATGCATAAGCCATATGCATCATGTATTCATCTTTCCACATTCCATCAAACCATCATGCTAACAAAGCTAACGAACCTCCGATTGCTCACGATTTCATTTCCAACAAAATCAACACAAAAACAATATTAAACTAACAAAATATACTTCAGAACTTACAATAATTCTATGATTTGAGCCTCGTAAGTTTCATATTTTTGTGACACATCAACACTCTCAACTTAGAATTATTGCTTGTCTTCAAGCAATAATACAATGAAAAACTAAATGGAATGCAAAGACAAGTATCTAATAAAGAGTATATAGCGTCCTTATAACATAAAAAACATGTTTAAACATTGATGTGCAATGCACTTGCACCTCAGACAACTTACAAGGATCAATTTATGACATTGTACTATTCATAGTTGACCAAACCAATCAAGAATAATGATGACCAACAAACCAAATAGTATAAGAATAGTGCCCTAACAACAAATAAGTCTCTTACTTAGTATATATATGCAAAACAGAGGCTGGAATAATAAAACACTCACACTCTCAAAAGACATTCAATCAATGCTCACGTATAGACCATAAGCTTGCCCTTATTTTTACCACCTTAACTCTTGAACAACTTTTTAAAGATCATATTAGGACTTTTATGGTTTGTAACATAGACCCGGGCTCAAATAGGATACATTTAGAGTTCAAGTTACTATTTTACCCCTCTAGGATGCTATATTGACTTAGCTACTTATTTTTAGCCACCAAATTTCTTATTATTCCCATTTTTCTTTTTTAACTTTCTTAGCTCTCAGGAGCGGTTTCCACTATGATTCTTTTTAATTTTTGCTTTTAGGACTCTATGTTGCAAAGCTTTTCCACTCTTTTATTTTACTCATGTCCTCATGATCTTGTTTTCCTCTCTTCACACTTCTCCTATCATACCTTATCTTTTTTGTTTTTTCCTATAGTAGTAACCCTCAACTTAGGCTTTTGGCTTGGGTTAAGGTGCACATTTTCTTTGAAAGGACTAGGGTTAGCCTAAGCTACCCTCAAGCATTTAGACTGAGTTGAGGTACACATTATCCTTGGAAAGACCAGGATCAAAATAAAGATCTACAAATAGATAAGGCTGGTGAATTTGGTGATTTCAAAGGAAAGATCTATTGAGGCTCAAGCTTTGGGTTAAAAAGGTATACTTTAATTTGGTAGAAAAAATTTGGTCTAAGTAACTCATCATCCAAAATGACCTACGATCTTGTCCTGATCATGATATACAATTGTTTCATTAAGACTAACCAGGCAAGTATTGGCTTACAAATGCATCTATCAAGAAAAACATATTTGGCTCACACACACATGACCATATCTTATACTATTTAGCCCTACTCAACATAGTCATTCAACGTTCAATGATCGGTCAACAATTCAGTATGTACAATATCTTGTATATATTTGAGCAACCCCTTTAGTATAATTGAGATGCAATCACATAATATTTTCCAGAAATTTATCAACGAGGGCCATTTGTATACTTTGATGGGCTACTATAAACTCCTAAGATACTTGTGCTTACACAAACAACCTAAACATGTCGATTCTACTATAAAATACTCTTGAGATAAAAGAAACATGGCAATAAAAACTTCAAGCGGTTAGGATGCCCCACCCACCAATCAAAAGTAAGTATTGTCCCTAATGTGTGTCAACTCCAAAACATAAAGTAAGTAAAGTAATCATACTTGCAATTTCTTAGGCATCAGTAATAGGTAACATGACTACTCACTTCATCAACCATCGTATTGGTGACCTCTTATGAAACACCTGATTTAATATCGCAGTACAACATCCCCAAGCTACCTTACTTTTTTGTTTGTGGGTTTTGAATAGTGCCACTACAGAGTGCACTATTTTTCCTTTGATTCACCACAGCTGGCAATTGGCCCATTTGTTTCTATAACTATCTGATTAAGGTTGAGTGTGACTCAACTAGCTGGCCCATTTTTGAGATATCACGTCTTAGCTCTTTGATTCCAACCTTAGTAGTTCCTATTTTTGGAGCATCCTTGTCATTGTCTTTTCTATCTTTGAATTGCTTTACCTAGTTTCAACCCGATCTCTATTTTCTAAATGCAGATAGTCACCCCTTTGATCATTTTTTAGTTGTCTCTATGCTTCTTTTTCCTTGATTGCGGTTGTCTGCTTTGTCATAGTATCTATTCCTTTGGTAGTTCTGACCTTATTCATAGAATTGCAAGTCCAAAACCCCCTGACCATTCATGTATTTGGATTTTTCATTAAATTCAAAGGTTGGATAATCATAGAGATTCACAGTGTCCACAAACTTTTCCTTTTCAAGCCTTCTAGAAAATATTTGCTTGGTCAGTAAATCAATCTAGGTCTCTGTGTGGATCATGTCCTAGAATCGTTCATCATCTCTTCATTTTTGCTCTGCTGACATCTCAAATATGAATACAATCTAATCTGCATCTTTGGTATACCATGCCCTATTGTTCTTTGGCATCTAGTCTAGAATTTTTAGGCTTCTTGAAAAGTTATAGCGATGAAACAACCACCACAAGTTGCATCAATAATATTCATAGTTACAAAGTTGCAAGATCTATAAAATACCTTCTTCAGATGCTCATTTGTCAGAATGTAGTTAGGGAACTACTTCAACTTTTGTTTGAATCCCTCCCAAGTCTCATATAAGTGTCACGACCTAAGCCTAGGGCCTCGACGTGACACGATAAATGTATACTCGAAGGGACCCAGACAAGCCTCTTAGCATATCAATCTCACATCCTTGGTCGTGGAAGCAAAGTAAATAATAGTAAGAGATATAATAAAAAGGGAAGCGGGACTAGGGGGAGACTTTAATAATCACTAAAGAATTAAAGAGTCAAAATCAAGAGATAGTACATCATAATATCTAACAACACCGCTAATATAGAATGGAGCGGGGGCCAAGACACTTTCCGGGCTCACCCTCATAGTAATAAATGTTCGACATAAAGAAGTCTCAAAATAACAAGAGTAATAAAGTAAGTGTCCTCGAACATAAGGACTCACAAAAGCTTGCTTCAAAGGACCGTACTAGCCACGCAAGGGATGATCAAATGATGCTCTAGGTAATATCAGGTAGGAATAAAGTACGCGTTAATATATTTGAATGTACTAAGTATATAGGATGCAATGCAACAAGACATAAGCCAATATAGTTAAAATGCATAATAATAAGCAATAAATTAGTGTAATCTCAATATGGCGTGCATGATCAATGCTTGAAGTAAAATATGTTTGTAAATCATTCAACTTGCATAGAACATAATACATGTGTAGGAAGAGACCGAAACCAACATGAGTAAGACCAAGAGAGCTACAACTTGGAATCTCGATGATTACCCCTCATTGGTAAAGAGGTGGTCTACTTGCCAAGATAAACCATACTTCACCTTACTGGATCTCGTCCCTTTTTAGAGAAGTAACCCCTCTTATGGGAACCCATCCTACTTCTGGATGGATTCCATGATAAAGTACACTAAATGGATCCATTAGGATAGCAAGGGTAAAGTACAATCCTATGTTGTCACATAGTTTGAGGAAAGAAGTATGGAACCTAAAAGATAGTCCACACCAACATCCAATCCATCGATGCTAAGTCTAATCCCACGGAATACTTGAAATAATCATACTTTAATTATAACATAAATAGCTTGTAAGAGTATGAATTGAGTAGCTCATAAACATGCTTGACCTCTAATGGTGAGCCACTTGAAATATGAGAGTAGATTATAACCATACATGAACCCTTGCTTTAACATGATTCGCTCACAAGAGGTAAAAAATCTTGAAGTAAGGCTTAACTTGATATTTGTAACTTCATAGATACTTTTCATGAATTCAATTCATACTTGAAAGCCCTTAATAATCACATAGTCAAGACGTGTAAATCATGAAATAGTTCATCAATAACTTAAGAATTCTTGACTTGACATTTTATCAAACACTTGGTGGATTCATGATACTAGTTCAAATCATTCAATTTGAAAGTAAAATAAGATGAGAAAATTTAATGCAAATAAACCCACCAACATGTAGTAAAACCCTTATGTAGGGTACCTTGAAATCCATCATCAAAACTCATAATAGATCATAGTTTCATAGCTCAAAACATGCATAGTCTTAATATACAAAATCAATTCATGGTATCAATTTGAAATAGATAGACATGCGTAATCAATTAATTTTATAAAACACCAACATAATTTATACTCATAATTCATAATAAAAGATACCCATAGATGATGCAACTTGAAAATATGTAATTTTTATAAAAGGAAGATTGGGCTCCATGGGTGAAAGTACTCAATGGATGAAACCACGTACCTCAAACTTGTATTTTCTTGAGATGAGCTTGAAGAGAACTTAGAGCTTGAAGAAAATCTTTGAGTTTCAAATTTAAACTTGAAATCCTTGAAATTTGAATAAGATATTTGGTTAAGTGTTGGAGAGGTTTTTGTGAGGGTTTTGAGTGATATAGAGTTGAAATATGACTAAGTATGGGTGTTTTCACGCCTAAGTGGGCATGAGGCTATGATGCTAATGCCCTTGGCCAAAATAGAAAAATCAAGGAAAAACTTACACTTGTCCATGTCATTGGCGCGAAGCGGACTCATTGTCCAGGCCACTTCTATTGCTTCGCGCCCCTAGCGCATCGCGGTCAAGGCGCGGATGCTCTCTAGAAATCATAAATTAGCGAAATTTATTTTTCGCGATGGGTCCTTAAAATCTGGATTATACTCATTCCCCACTTAATTTTTCCCGTGATTGAGAATATGAAGTCTAATTTTTGATATTACGCACAAATTTTGAGATATATGAAAATTATGATTATGGACATTTCGGAAGCATATTTTGGATCGTTTCAATATCTCCCCCTTGGAAACATTCATCCCCGAATGTCAAAGAAGCATACATAAGAGAAGTAATCATGAAGATTTCAACTCGACATGATTGCAACAAATGCACTTAGACTCATTTTTTCAAAAATCTCAACATGAATGTCAAAAATCACCATAAACTTGTTACCATGAATATGAATGCATGCAAAGTGACATAAGGGCTGAAACTTATGACTTGAATTCATATAGGGGACTTAAATTAGTACCTTCGGCTTGAGTAGAATGGAAGAGATATGGATATCACTTTCTCATGTCCGACTCGGGTTCCCATGTGGCATTTTCAACTTGTTGATTCCTACAAAGGACCTTGATGGAAATTACATCTTTGTTTCTCAACCTCTTCATTGGTCTATCCAAAATCTCCAATGGGACCTCATCATGGTCAAATTATCTTCTACAATACCCACAACCTCTAAGGGCACTATAACACTTAGAACACCCACATATTTTCCCAATATGGACATATGGAAGACCAGATGAACCATATTCATCTCTATAGGCAACTCCAACTCATATGCAACCTTACTCGCTCTCCTCAAAACTTTATAAGGACCTACAAACCCTGGCTCAATTTCCCCTTCTTGCTAAATCAGACCACACCCTTCATGGGTGAGACTTTCAAGTAAACCCAATCACCAACCTTAAACTCAAGATCTCTTCTCCTCACAT
>JAABOM020077452.1:0-79163 GCA_011800125.2 Solanum clarkiae | reverse complement strand
TCCCCAAGTGAGGATGAGGGTAGGTGATATCCCTAAGTGTCCTTTTCGGACTAGGAGTGAGCATTTTGAATATTGGTGGAGTTGTTTGTTGGCTTATGCATCGGTTTTGTTTATGGGTTTCATGAATAGGGTCTTAAAACTCTACCTTGATATGTTTGTGGTAGTCTCTAGTAATGAGATATTTGATTTGCTTAGAGCTGGTGACTTGTTTGGGCGTAATGTTGCAAGTCTTGGATGATGAGGGGATTTGTTGCTAAATATGATAGGTTTGAGTTGAGGATAACAAGAAGGTTGTTAGAATTCCTTAGGGATTATAGTATAAGTGTGCATTGGTTTTTCCGGCAAGGCTAGTGTTGTGGTTGGTGCTCTATGTAGCCTAGTATGTGTGGATGACGGTGGTAAAGAGATGCCTAGTAGAGTCCATCGGTCGGCTAGATAGGGAGTTAGGTTGAAGGAAGTTGAGAATGGTAATATAGTTTTCTTGAAGGTTCCAAATCTTCTTGAGTAAAGAGGACTAGATAAGGCAATGCCTTGATTTCCACCTTATTAGATTTGGAAGTTTTGGGTGAGAGAATGATATAGTGGAGGTTGTCTCCCAAGGGGGATATGGCAGTTATGGTACCTAGTGGGTTAGGTGTATTTAAGATTAACAACTGAGTTGAGGATTGTGAGTCCTTATAGAATGTAGAGGGAGGTTGGTAAAGTTGCATAAGTTTGGAAATTGCCTATGGTAGGGGTATGGTTTATCCGGGTTGTCATGCTTCTAAGTTGAGAGGATGTGTTGGTGACCCTAGTACGATAGAACTCCTTGAAGCTGTGGGTGAGGTGGAGGATAAGCTGTCTTAGAAGGAGGTTCCAGTGGAGGTGCTGGATGTATTAGTGGAGAAATTGATTGATTGATAATGATGTTGTGTTCGTCAAGGCCCTTGTATGAGTTATCTATTCATTTGTGTTTCTCGGATAGTTGGGAGGACATGGAGAAGCGATATACATATCTCTTTCACTCTATTCAAGCTTATGATAACATGCCAAGTCCTTTCTATGATCCCCAAATCCTATGTTTCAACCCCTATGTCAATCATGTGCATTCATGTTTAAGTTGGCAAGTTTATGATGATTTTACACTTATGTTGAGCTCTTGAAAATGGTGTTTAATGTAAAGTTGCATTCTTGTTGAGGCTAATTTGTTGATGATCACTCTTTTCTTGTACGTCCCTTTTACATTTGGGGACAAATGTTCCCAAGGGAGAGATATTGTAACGACCCCCAAAACGTTCCCGAAAATATGCCTTGGAATGCCCAAAATTTTAATTTCGATATATCTTAAAATCCATTTATTATTTCAAAAATCCAACTTCTTATTTGTGATCGGGGGTTAAAAATTAGGTGAAATAGGGTCTAACTTCGATTTAAGAGAAAAAAATTAGCAATTATAATTTTTTTAGTGACGAATTCCCGAGAGCAGTACACGTCCTCTCCACGATGCACACTGGTGTATTTTCCTGCTTGTTTTTTTAGTTCGTCCAAATTTTTCTAAGTGTTGGGCCCAAGTTTTCCAAATGTGTTTTTACTCATACTTAGCAAAATTTCACCTCCATATCTCCCAAAACATTTCCCTACACTCACTAAATCACTTATCTATATTTTCACTCAAAAATTCAAGACTCAAAACCCTCATCCCAAGCTAAGGATTATCTTCAAGCTTCAAGCCTCTATTTTCAATCTTCACCAAGAACTTCTCCAAAGCTAAGATATGTAGTATTGAACCATTAGGTCCTTTCATCCATGGTGCCTAAGCCTCCTTTTTGCAAATATTCCATCATTTAAAGTTGATTTTACATGTGGGTATTCTATATCGAGAAATTTACTGCACAGTGATTTTAGTTCATGAAAGTATTGTTGTTTTAGCATGTTTTGAGCTCTAAATCTTAGATCTAATGTTAGATTTGAAAAGGGGTTTTCATGTGAATATATTGGGGGTGTTGCAAGGTGTTGATTGATAGTTTTACTACAGATTTTCTTGCATGATTCCATGCCAAATTGCATGTTCTTTTGCCACCATTACACCCCCTCCCCCAAGTGTTTGATAAAATGTACGGCTAGGGTTTTCTTGTGGAAATGAAAGTCCAAAGCATGAGATATTATATGATTGACTATATGATGATGAAATGAGCTTATGAACATGATATATATGTTCCATATAATGTGTTGCATTACACTATGTCCGGTCTGGGGGGTATAGGAGCCCGGATAACCTTGTGAGGTGTATGTACCTTGCCGCCAGGGTATCCAAGTGTGAATGACTTTAACCATGTGAGGGGTATGTACCTTGCCACCAGTATGTCTAGGTGTGAATGGCATCAACAATAGGAGGGGTATGTACCTTGACACTAGGGTATCCAGGTGTGAATGGCATCCACCATATGAGGGGCATGTACCTTTCTACCAGTGTGTCCAGGTGTGAATAGCATCAACCGTGTGAGGGATATGTACCTTGCCACCAGGGTGTCCAGCTGTAAATGTCATCAGCCATGTGAGGGGTATGTTTGCATTCCATCCCACATACTTAGTACATTCAAATGTACTAACAGATACTCTTGCCTACATGATATCATCATGTAGGAACCAGCGGTTTTACTCAAAGCTAGTTGGTGAGTCCTCCACTTCGGGGACCTTACTCTATGTCGATATTATCTATGAATTAAGACACTTTCTTATGCTTTATTTTAACCATGAGGGTGAGCCTGGTTACCTTGTCTTGGCCCCCACTCTATCTATGTAATTAGAGGTGTTCACTGGACAAGTTATGTATCTATATTATGAGTTTTCACTCTTGTCCCTTTATTATGATATTTATGCAAGCTTTTCCTTAACCCCATGGCCCCTATTCTTACTTTATATGTCTTTTATACGCTTCCACGACTAAGGATGTGTAATGACAAGTTAAGAGGCTTGTTTGGGGTTCTTTCGGGTTCCCCATTCACTGTGTCACGTCTAGGCCCTAGGCTCAGGTCGTGACAGTTCCATAGCTCAAAACATGCATAGTCTCAAGGAACAAAGATCAACTCATAGTGTAAGCTTAAAATAGATACTCATGCATAATCAACAATACTTTGATACAACCCTAGCATAATTCATGCTCATATTTCATAATAAGAGATACTCATAAGTAATACAACTTGAAGTCATGCAATTTTCATAAAAAGGAAGATTAGGCTCCATGGGTAAAAAGACCCAATGGATGAAACACACATACCTCAAACTTGGGTTTTTTTGAGATGAGCGTGAAGGAAACTTAGAGCTTGAAGTGAATTCTTGAGTTTCAAAGTTAAACTTGAAATCCTTGAGTTTGGTATGAGATATTTGGTTAAGTCTTACAGAGGTTTTTGTGAGGGTTTTGAGTGATATAAAGTTGAAAAATAGCTAAGTATGGGTGATTTCACATTTTAGTGCACATAGGGCTATGACCCCAATGCACTTGGGTGCATAGGAAAAACTAAGGAAAAAGTTGAACTGGTCTGTGTCTGGTCCACGATGTGGACCCATCGCGGACGAAGTTTTTGTGCTGATCCGCACCCTGTGCATGTTGTGGCCTTGTTCATAGATGCACTCTGGAAATTGAAATTTAGCAAAATTTAGTTTTTCTCCATGGGTCCTCTAAAATCCAAGTTATACCCATTTCCCACTCAATTTTCCCCCTAATTGAGAATATGAAGTCGAATTTTCGATATCACGCACAAATTTTGAGATATATGAAAATTACGATTATGGAAATTTTCGAAGCACATTTTTATGGTATTTCAATATCTCCCCCTTGGGAACATTCGTCCTCGAATGTCAAAGAAACATGCATAAGAGAAGTAATCATGAAGATTTCAGCCCAACATGAATGAAACAAATGCACTTAAACATCATTTTCAAAAATCTTAACATGAATGTCAAAATCACTAGAAACTTGTTAACATAAACATGAATGCATGCAAAATGACATGAGTGCTGAAACTTAAGACTTGAAATCATATATGGGAATTTAATTAGTATCTTTGACTTGATTAAAGTAGAACAGATATGGGTATCACTTTCTCATGTCTGCCTCGACTTCCCATGTCGCACTTTCAACTTGTTCATTCCTCCAAAGGACCTTGATGGAAGCTACATCTTTGTTTCTCAATCTCTTCACTTGTCAATCCAAAATATCCATCGGGACCTCCTCATAGGTCAAATTATCTTCTACAACAGCCACAACCTCCAAGGGCACCACAACACTTGGGTCACCATGCACTTTCTCAACATGGACACATGGAAGACCGAATGAACCATATTCATCTCCATAGACAATTCCAACTCATACGAAACCTTACCCTTTCTCCTCAAAACTTTATAAGGGCCTACAAACCTTGGGCTTAGTTTTCTTTTCTTGCCAACCCAAATCACACCCTTCATGGGTGATAATTTCAAGTAAACATAATCACACACCTTAAACTCAAGATCTCTTCTCCTCACATCGGAATAGGACTTTTATTTACTTTGGGCTTTCTTCAATCTCTCCCTTATCACCCTCACCTTCTCCAAGGCCTCCATGACCAAATCTGGACCTAGCAAAGCCATCTCCCCCACTTTAAACCACCCAACTAGGGATCTACAATGTCTACCATATAAAGTTTCAAAGGAACCTATAACAATGCTTAAGTGGTAGCTATTGTTGTATGCAAACTCAATAAGTGGAAGACGTTCATCCCAAATACCCTTAAACTGAAAACATAAGCTCTAAGCATATCTTCAAGAGTTTGGATAGTCCTCTCGACTTGACCATTCATTTGAGGATGAAAAGCCATGCGAAGCTTAATGTTGGTACTAAAATCTCTTTGAAAGGACCTCTATGCAATCTAACCAACTCATGTATATATAATTTGGCATAATCTTCGGCAACATAAGTGGTTTCGACCGGTAGGAAGTGAGCCGACTTTGTAATTCTATCCCAAACAACCCAAATAGAGTCAAAATATTTCCTAGTCATAGGCAACACAACCACAAAATCCATGTTGATCTCTTCCCACTTCCAAGTAGGAATCTCTATGTATTGGGATAGGCCACCGTCCTTTGATGTTCGTCTTTGACTTGTTGTCAATTGTGACATCCAGATATGAGCTTGGCAATGTCTCTCCTCCTGCCACCCCACTAATAAACCTCCCTCAACTCTCTATACATCTTTGTAGAACCAAGGTGAATGGGATAGGATGAATTGTGGACCCCCTTTAAAATCAACTCCTTCAAATCCACCACATTTGGCACACACAATCTACCTTGGTACCTAATGGCACCATCTGGCCCTTGAGAGAAAACCTCCACTTTACCATCTCTCACCATGGCCTTCAACTCTAGCAAGGCAGGGTCAAGATACTATTTTGCCTTTACCACCTTAATAAAAGAAGATTTACAACCATCAATAACCACTACACCACAATTATCAACTTTATCCAACCTAACTCACAATCTAGCTTACCGATGAACCTCTCTAGCCACCTCCTTGCCACTATCATCAACATGAACTAGACTATCCATGGACACTCTACTTAGAGCATCAGCCACAACATTAGCTTTGCCGAGGTGATAATACACACTCATATCATAGTCTTTAAGGAGCTCTAACCACCTTCTTTGTCTCGAGTTAAGATCTTTTTGGGTGAACACATATTAGAGACTCTTGTGGTCAATAAACACATCAACATGAACCCCATACAAGTAATGACACCAATTTTTAACGAAAATACCACGACTGCCAATTCAAGATCATGGATGGGATAATTCTTCTCATGCACCTTATGTTGCCCAGAGGCATAGGCTATTACCACACCATTTTGCATCATAAAACACCTCAAACCAATTCTTGAGGCATCATAATACACAACGAACCCTTCTAACCCTTCCGGTAGAGTCACGATAGGAGTGGAGATGAGCTTATCTTTCAAAGTTTGAAATCTCTTCTCACGTTCATCGGTCCACACGAATTTTTCTTCTTTTTGGTCAACTTTGTCTTAGGGGAAGCAATAGAAGAAAAGTCATTCATAAACATCCAGTAATAACCCGCCGAACCCAAGAAGCTCCTAATATCTGATGGAGTCAATGGTCTAGGCCAATTCCTAATTACCTCCGTCTTCTTAGGATTCACCTTAATGCCATCACGCGACACCACATACGCTAGAAAAGAAACCTCTTTCAACTAAAACTCACATACATGCATACATGTTCAAGCATATATGCAATCCCTTAGAGTATATTTGTAACACACTATAGATGGGGTAGCTTGAACCAATTGATCACACCATCTTTTCTTACATTACTAGAGCCTTCCTTTGGCAATCTTGTTAGGGCAATTAGTTGTTCTTGAAGTGGCTGGTAGACTTGGCGAACCGCAGATAATTTGTCCATGTACTCGATAACCTCATTAAATGGCTTCCTCAAGAACATCCAATAGTCTCCTCCAAATAAGGCATTAGCTTGCAACTATTATTCAGAGCTCAGTGCTCGGTAGAAGCTTGGCACTAACACATCATCTATTAGATCATGGTTCTACTTTTTCCTCAAACATTCTTGGTACCTATCCCAAGTTGCACCCAAAGATTTTCCTGGAATTCATTTAAAGTTAACAATCGAATGCAATAGTTGCTACTTGTTTGGCTTGTTATAAAAGTTTATGAGGAAGACCCTTTGCACTTCTCCCAGTTAGAACAAACAGCTGGTGGGGAGGATAGACTACCACTCTTCAACCTTACACCTGAGAGTCATGGGAAAGCCTGAAGAGCCATGGCATCCCTAGCTGGATGTCATTTCGCAAGCAACTGCCTCAATGTTTGAGCAAAATTTTGTAGGTGGGTATAAGGATCTTTGGACTCTTGCCCGTAGAACAGGTCATGTCTTTGCAATGACTCTAATAAATAACTTGTCATGGTGAGATTTGATTTAGCCATTGTGTTTAACAACCAATGATTGCCTATCCAAGATGAACCTTCACTGCACTCTCTTTGGACACTTGTAATTACAAAAAAAAATAAATGAAAGTAATATACAAGAGAATGTAGTAATCGACACTTCAACTAACTACTAGTGAAATTAACCCAAGAACTTAGCCGCATTCCCTGGCAACGACGCCATAAATTTTGATGTTCATGCTCCAACAGTAAAGCAGTCGTTATCAAGTATAAACCTAACTAGAGGTTAGGGTCGAATCCACAGGGAATACGAGGTTGGCCATATTGACTCATTACCAATCATTTCAAGCATCAGTTTACTATATTCTCTAAAATGGGGGGTTGCGATTTCAAAATAAAGAACAATGAAAATACTACACTACTAATGCAAGAGGAAAATCAAATAGAGGGACAACTTGGGAATTGTGTTCCCCATGGTTCGTTAACTAAAACACCCCGGATAATATAACCTTAATTGAGACATCACATGCAGGATGATAACTTAGGTTCTTCCATCCCTCTTGTGAAGGTGAAGGTCAAATTTCACCATGGGGCTTTGTCGGTAATCATGCTGTGCCAACTAACCATTACCCTTTGTCCCAGTCAACCTCTCCTTGGTCAGGTTTGTTTGATTAGACGAGAACACATCAATCGAATCATGTCATCTTCCCTTTTCCTATTCATCACTACCATGGTTGGAATCGTGATAGTAGGCGGGGTTTGGTGTTAGCCACCACCAATCAACATTCAAAATGAAAGGAAATAGTCAATACATGTAAATACCCAATCAAAAAATTGCACAAAATCCAGGTTAATTCGAGTCAACTCCTCATGGTTCCCACAACCCCAAGTTATGGGTGATTAGCTACTCATGGCTAGGGCAAACTCACAAACGATGATTGGAAGAAATATGGTTTAGAGATTACCTGAGAACAATGAAGAACAAAACCACCTTGATGTTAACACCGCAAGCTTGAATTAATAGAGTTGAATACAAGTGATTTCAAATCCCCCAAAATGGGTCTTCAAAATTAAAATACTAAAATCTACACTAAACCCTAGAAAAGTTCTCTAGGAATATTCAAAGTTATTGTAGAATTTGTGAATTGTCAGATCTCCCTTTCAGGAACTATATCATTAAATATTAATATTATTTAGAAAAAGACCCTAAAAATAGAATAGAAAATATAGCAGGCAGCAGGTACGATTCGCAGTTACGACTCATAAGGTGACCTCGTAGTCGGGATTCCACAGTCAGCACTTGGCATTTTGGACTTGACTGCTATGATCCATTTCTATGAGTCGTGATCTAATCTACGACTTGTAGTGTCTTCTCGTAGTCCTCAGTTACAGTCCTTGGTCCAGATTTTGGCATACAACTTATAGGTTGGCCTCGTATATCTAACTATCACTTTGAAAACTCCTAATTTTTAAACACTGTTTCTTGTTATGAGGGCATAGTATGACTCGTAGCTTAGGCTATAACTCGTAGGGTGGCTCGTATGTCTTAACTTCATCAAAATCTGTAATTTTCTCCCAAAATCATGCCAACCTTTATTTTCTGCAACAACACAAAAACACATAAAAACCATAAAAATTCGCATTAAGAACATGCAAAATCCTTTATTTTAGGCCTCAAATATATTGTATTTTGACAGCACATTGATAATTTTATATGAACCATTGCTTTAACATGAATGACTCACAAGAGGTAAAATCTTGAAATAGGGCTTAACTTTGATACTTATAAAATCATGGATACTTTTCATGAATTCAATACATACTTGAAAGCCCTTAATCAACATATAGTCACTTGACTTGCAAATCATGAAATAGATTATCCTTAACTTGAGAATTCTCAACTTGACATTTTATTAAACACTTGGAGGGTTCATGATGCTAGTAGGAAATCATGCAATTCAAGAGTGAAATAAGATGAGAAAACTTAATGCAAATCAACCCACGGATATGTAGTAAAATTCTGATGTAGGGTACCTTGAAATCCATTATCAAACTCATAATGGATCATAGTTTCATAACTCAAAACATGCATAGTCTCAATGGACAAAGATCAACTCATAGTGTAAGCTTAATATAGATACTCATGCATAATCAACAATACTATGATAAAACTCCAACATAATTAATGCTCATATTTCATAATAAGAGATACCTATAAGTAATACAACTTGAAATCATGCAACTTTCATAAAGGAAAAATTGGGCTCCATGGGTGAAAGGACCCAAAGGATGAAACCCACATACCTCAAACTTGGGCTTCCTTGAGATGAGCTTGAAGGAAACTTAGAGCTTGAAGTGAATCCTTGAGTTCCGAAGTTTATCTTGAAAACCTTGAATTTGGTACGAGAAATTTTGGTTAAATCTTGGAGAGGTTTTTGTGTGGGTTTTGAATGATATAAAGTTGAAAAATGGCTAAGTATAGGTGATTTCATGCTTTAGTGGGCATGGGGCTATGAGTTCAATGTCCTTGGGCACATAGGGAAAACTAAGGAAAAAGTTTAACTACTCCACAACGTGAAATTTTTGTGTTAATCTGTGCCCCGTCCGCATTATGGCCTTGTCATAGATGTAAACTGGAAATTGAAAATCAATGAAATTTATTTTTCACCACGGGTCCTCTAAAATCTGAGTTATACTCATTTCCCACTCAATTTTCCCCCAATTTGAGAATATGAAGTCAAATTTTTGATATCATGCACATATTTTGAGATATATGAAAATCACTATTATAGACATTTCTGAAGCACATTTTTGGGGCGTTTCAAGAAAAATCAAGATCATGAGTATATACACATTTATTATCCAACAAAACTTCTACTTTAGAATGGAGCGGGGACCAAGACACTTTTGGGGCTCACCCTCATGATAATATGCATCCAATATAAGGAATAAGTCTCATCATAGCATGAAATAAAGTAGATATCATCCTCGGAGTTGAGGACTCACCAAAGGCTCTCTTGAAGAATGGAATTGGCCATGTCGAGAAGGATAATCAAAAGGAGCTCCGTTCCCTACATGGTAATATCATATGGGTATATAGTATGCATTAGTACAATTGAATATCCTAAGTTAGAGGGTGCAATGCGACAAGGCCATTGGCCAATATAATCAAAATTAATAATCATAATTAATGGATATAAATTATTAATATGACATGCATGATCAATGTTTGAAATAAAACATGCTTGTAAGACATTCAACTTTCATAATACATCATACATATGTGGGAAGAGACCTCAACTGACGTAGACCAAGAAACTACAATTTAGACTCCAAGGCATGACACCCCTTCGGTTCAAGTGACCGAGCATGACACCCCCCGGCAAAGTGTGGTCTACTTTCCAAGACAAAACAAATATGATAACAATAACTAGATGGATCCACTAGTATAGGAAAGGTAATAATAATAATCCAATGGTAGCACATAATTTAGAGACTAAAGACTTTATATAAGGACCCCTTGAGTAGAGCCCCCATCTAAAGCCTCAATCGGTACTAAGTCAAATCCCACAAAATACTTGAAATAATCATACTGTAATAATATCATGAGTAACTTGTAAAAGATATGATAACTTGACATAAGTAGCTCAAAAACATGTTTGACCTCTACTAGTCAGCCTAACTTTAACATAAGAGTAGATCATAATCATATATGAACCCTTGCTTTAACAAGAATGGATAACAAGAGATAAATATCTTAGAATAGGGCTCAACTTGATAGTTCTAAAATCATACATACGTTTCATGAATTTAGTACATGCTTGAAAGCCCTTTATCTTCATAAAGTCACTTGACTTGTAAATCATATAACAGTTCATCAACAACTTGAGAATTCTTGTCATGTAATTTTATCAAACAAATAGTGGGTTTATGATACTTATTCAAAACTATGCAATTCAATAGCAAAACAATATGAGTAAACTCCACGCAAATCAACCCACCAATATTGTAGTAAAACCCTCATTTAGGGTATCTTGAAATTACAAAAGCTCATAACAGTTCATAGTTTCGTAGCTCAAATCATGCATTGTCTCAATAGACAGAACTAATTCATGGAATAAGCTTGAAATAAATACTCATGAATAATCAATCAATATTTAATAAAACCCCAACATAGTTTGTGTTCAAAATTCAAAATAAGAGATGCGCATAGGTAATACAACTCAAAATCATGCAATTTCCATAAAAGATAAGGTTGGGCTCTATGGATGAAAGGACCCATAGATGAAGACCCACTTAAATTAAACCTTGAATCACTTGAGATGAACTTGAAGAAGAGTTGAAGTTTGAGGTAGATTCTAGAGTTCCAAAGTTGAGTTTCAAATCCTTGAATTTGAATGAGACAATTGTTAAAGTTTTGGAGGTTTTAGAGAGTGTTTTGTGAGTTATGGAGTTGAAAATTAGCTAAGTATGGGAGATTTGACATTTAAATGGATATGGGGCTATGACCCCAATGCCCTTGGATGAATTAAGAAAACCAAGGAAAATATTACACTGGTCCGCGCCCCAGGCGCAACGTGGACCAAATGTGAAGTTCAAACAACACTAGTCCATATCCCAGGCGCATGCGGCCCGGGCGCGGACAGACAGTGGATATAAAAAATTAGCAAAAATTATTTTTCACTATCGGTCTTCTAAATTCCGGGTTATATGCATCTCCCACTCAATTTTTCCCCCTGGTCAAGAATATGAAGTTGAATTTTTGAAATCATGCACAAATGTAGATGTATAGAAATTACAATTATGGGTATTTTGAAAGCACTTGAGGGGTGTTTCACGAGAGCTTCAAAGATGTATAAGACAAATGAATGCACAAGAGCGAGAAGCACAAAGGTAGAGAGAGTTGGCTCTAAATCTTGACAATAGGGGTAATTAAAACCTAGGTATGAATGATTACAATAATGATGGGGGCCACCAGCATCACCTCAATAAGTACATGATGAGGATGATGGTGTTCGGGCTACAGGGTGATAGTCCTTCCCTTTTTGCTTGCAGGTTCCAAGTTTACCATCACAAACATTATGCTTGAGATGCTCACATTGAAAAGATTGTTCAGTAGAGTGGCAGGTGATGATGCAAATTAGCATCTCATGAACTTTGTAGCTATATTTCAATCATCCGAGATTACTGTTGTCAGTCAATAGGCTATCCATTTGAGATTGTTCTCGTCATCTTTGACTACCAAGGCAGCGAAGTGGTTGAACAAACTTCCTTATGATTCTATTCATACTTGGAGCGAGTTGAAAGATGTTTTTCTGTAAAGATTCTTACCTCCATCAAGGAAGTTGAAAATCAAAGATGAGATAAGGGCTCACAAGCAACTGCCTATCGAAATACTACATGAGACGTGGGAGAGATTCAGGTAGAACTTAAGTAATGTCCCAACCACAACCTCAAAGATGAGCACTGGAAAGAGGTCTTCTATAGGTCCTACATTTTCGTGACTAACCTAATAATTGTTGTAGCGTGTGGAGGATCATACATAGCAAGAACATTCCTGAACATTATAGTGATTTTAGATCAAGTGGTTAAGAACAACAAGGCTTGGTACCCTAGAGATAGGGACTGTTCTGGGTTCATTGTTTAGAAGACTACAGAGAAGAAAAGGAGGAAAGAGGAACGAGATCAAGACATGGCCCACATATATACACAAATGGATTTGTTGAATAGGCGCTTATTAGGTGAAGGTCTAGAGAAGGTAAAAGTTGTTGAAGATGCCAACAGATATAATGAGCAAGACATTGATTATGAGAGGGCAGCCAAGTTTGTTACTGGTCAGGAGGTTTCAACACATACAACTCCAAAAACCAAGGTTGAAACTATAAGGGAGACTATTACCAGGAAATGCCTACAAATTATGAGCAGGGAAACTGGCAAGCCAAGGATAACTATTAGAATGATAGGGCTAGAGTCTACGTGCCTCCAATGAACAGAGATCAGCTAGCCAATAACTCTGATAACTCAAGGTTATAGGAAATGATGGTGAAGATATGACATCCAAAGAAACTAGAGATAGAGACTTGAGGAGTTAGAAGCCTAGCATAAACTAGAAAATCGATTCACATGCCACTTCACTAAGCAATTAGAGTAGCAAATAGGTCTGTTGTCGGCTGCTGTGATCAGAGGAAGATAGGAACCTTGCCCAGTGACACTGTGGAGAACTTGAGGAATGATGGACAATGCACGACAATCATAACAAGAAGTGGTAAGGAAATTCCTGATCCTATCCCTACAAGTGCTAAGCAGAAGCAGGAAGGAAATGCAGGTGATGGAAGTGAGCATAGTGATGAGGTGCCAAAAATAACAAAGGACATAAATGATGATACAATTGATAAGCCACAGTGCCCTGTTGCTGATAATGAGCCTAATCTAGTTGAATCTGAGGCAGCTCAAGAACTACCACTATTGTGAGGACCGCCTCCACCATTCATGCAAAGGTTTAAAAAGAAGGATGGGGATGGAAAATTCTAGAATATCATCTTCATGCTTCATGAGCTGTCAATGAACATAGCACCAGTGGAGGCATTAAAGCAGAAGCTAGGGTATGCTAAGTTTATGAAAGACTTAGTTACCAAAAAGCATACTATCACTATTGAACCAGAGGATAGGTTATACCATTGTAGTTCCATCTCCACCAGGTCGTTAGTCAAAAACAAGAAGTATTTGAGTGCATTCACAATCCCATATACAATTAGAGCTTTTGATATTGCTAGCGCTTTATGTGATCTGGGGGCTAGCATCAACCTTATGCCACTGTTGAAATCACATAAGTTACTTAAAATTAGTACCTTAGTCTTGAGCGGAGCGGAAAAGATAAGTATACCACTTTTTCATGACCGCTTCGGCCTCCCTTATAGCACTTTTGACTTGTTGATTCATCTAAAGGACCTTAACGGATGCCACCACAAATATCTGGGCTTGGGAGCCCAGAGGCGACTTTAGTGAGAATACTGATGGCAGATCATCGGTGCAACGGCCTATGAAAATCTTATATGACATCATGGTACATGTAGGTAAATTTATTTTCCTGCTGACTTTGTCATACTCAATTGTAGGTGGATTTGGAAGTCCCTAAAATTTTGGGACTATCATTCTTAGCCACTAGCTGGGTATTGGTTGATGTCGAGCCTTAAGGTTGAACAGTGAAGAAGCCAAATTCAACTTATGTGCTTCAATGAAATGGATGAAAGATGTCTTAGTGATGGCCACAATTAATGAAGCTGACAAGTCCTGACATATTGTCTACTTAGGCTGGGGTTTAGGAAGAGCCATTGATAGTGGTCATAGCAAATGGTGATGGTAAGGAAGGTGCCAAATATGATGCGATAATCCTAACTTTGAAGGGCTTAGAGACTCTTACATTTGCTCCTAAGAAGCTAGACTTGGACTTGAAAAATTGGTTGACTCACTGGGCAAGCCATCTATGGAGAAGTCGCGCACACTGAAAGTCAAGGAGTTACTGGGAAACTTGAGGTATGTATTTCTTGGCCAAAATGACATGTTTCCTGCTATAGTTGTTGCAAACTTGACTGGTGCATAAGTGTTTACATTGGTACAGGTTTTGCAACACTTCAAGAGATCGATAGGTTGGACTATTGCGGATATCATTGACATTTCTCTTAGTATCTTCACAAATAAAATCTAGTTGGAGGAGAAATGCATCCGCAGTATATAGCACTTGCGAAGACTGAACCCACCTATGCAAGAGGTGGTACAGAAAATAAATAAAGCTTTTTTTTAAGAAAGTAAGCCTTTCAAGTAGAGCTTGAAAAAGCTAGGCAATCCGATCAGAAGATAAAAAAGATAGATGAGAGATAAGAGGTGAAGGACGTTTTAAAATCTGATCACTATAAGCAAGATATTAAATAGTCTTGGTCATTTCTTAAGAGACTCCTAACGCTCCTTGTCCTTTAAGTATCTAAAAAGATAGAGGAAAGAGGATATAGAAAAGTAGAGATGGTCTTATACGTCATCTTAGTTGTTTAAATAAAACAAAGGGCTAGTTCTCTGTCCTTAGATTCACTGATTCAAGGGTATTAGATGGGATGGACGAAAGATTTTGAATAGGCTAGTAACTTCAGGGTTCCATAGGTTCCAAAGGCTAAAAGATGCAAGAGTTGTTTATCAAATCTCTTATAGTCACTGTGTGAGCCCAGTACAAAGTGTCCCGAAGAAGGGTAGTATGATAGTTGTGGCTAATGCCAAGAATGAGTTCTTCCCCCTTCTGCCTATGATAAGGTGGCGTGTATGCTTGGATTATCACAAGTTGAACAAGTGGACCCTCAAATATCATTTCCCTATGCCTTTTATGGACTAGATGTTTGATACGTTGGTCGGGCAAGTATGGTACTACTTTTGAGAGGATATTCTCGCTACAACTAAATTTGCATAGCTCTACAAAATTAGGATAAGATGATATTCCAGGTCCATATGGTACATTAGCCTTCAAGTGCATGTCATTTCAACTGTCTAATGACCGATCCGTATTCCAACATTGCATAATATCTATATTCTCAAACATGGTCAAGCATACATTGGAGGTATATTTATAGATAACTTCTCTATTATTGGGGATTCCATTGACGATTGTTAATTAAATCTTTGCAAGGCCCTACAATGCTACAAAAGTCAAACCTGGTGTTAAATTAGGAGAAGTACCACTCCATAGTCTGAGAGGGGATAGTGTTGGGGCATAAACTCTACGAGAAAGGAATTGAAATTGACAAGGAAAAACATTGAGGTCATAGAGAAGTTGCTACCACCCATCTCTGTGAAGGAAGATAGAAATTTCCTTGGGCATATTGGGTTTTATAGGCAATTCATCAAGGACTTCTCCAAAAGTGCAGACCCTTTGTGCAAGCAATTGGAGAAAAAGATAAAGTCTCAATTTGATAATGCATGTCTCTAGGAGTTTGAATGCCTAAAGAAGAAGCTAATCTTTGCTCCAGTTAATGTGGCACTTGACTGGTTGACTACATTTGAGGTTATCTATGATTTTAGTCGAGGGGCATTAGGGGTTGTGCTAGGGAAAAAGTAGAATAAGATTTCCATCCTATATACTATGCTAGTAAGGCCCTTAATGCGGCCCAACAAAACTCTACAGTGATAAAGTAGGAGTTGTTAAAGGCGGTCTATGTAATCGAAAAATTTAGGGCATATCTCTTGGCCACTAGAGTGTTAGTGCATACTAATCATATAGCCTTACGATAATTGATAACGAAGAAGGATTCAAAACCTCAACTGATCAAATAGGTTTTCTTACTTTAAGAGTTCGACTTTAAGGTGATTGATTGAAAGGGCAATGAAAACTAGGTGGTTGATCACCTCTCCAGGCTTGAAAGTGACCCTAGAGGTATGAAAGAATTGAATATTGATAACTCATTTTAAGACAAACATGTATTGATTTCTACTATTGATTTAATCCCATGGAATGTTGATTTTGCTAATTATCTTGTTTGTGATATTGTACTTGAGGACCTCACCTTCCAACAACATAAGAGATTTTTGCATTTATGTGGGTAGATACTCTTTGGATGATCCTTATCTATTTTTGATGTGCGCAGACAATATGATCTGAAGATGTGTGCCAAAAGCAGAGAAGCTACACATTCTGGAAGATTGCCACTCCACACCAGGCTATGAACACCATAGTGGGGCCCTAACTATTAAAAAAGTGGTCCAATTTTGATACTACTGGACTACCACCTCTAAGTTCCTATCCCTTGGTAAAGGGGAGTGATCATTGTCAAAGGTATGGCAACATATTAATGTTACAAGAATTACCTTTGAGACCCATCATTAAGGTTGAGCTATTTGACATATGGGGCATAGACTTTATGGCGCTGTTTTTAAGCTCCTATAGCATGAAATACATCTTGTTGAAAGTCAATTATGTCTCCAAATGGGTGGAGAAAGTTGTCTTGTCTAATAATAAGAGCAAAAGTGTGACACTCTTTCTATGGCAAAATATCTATTCTAGATTAGGGAGCCCTAGAGCAATCATTAGTATGGGTGCTCCCACTTCTTCAATAATATTTTTTGCACTGTGTTTGCCAAATATGGAGTAAAATAACATAAGGTGGCCACCCTATACCATCCTCGGACCAGTGGGCAGGTGGAAGTTTTCAACTAGGAAATCAAGAAATTCTTGGTAAAGTCAATAAATACCCATAGAAAGGATTAGACAAGGAAAATAGATGATGCTCTTGGGATTACATGACTTCCTACAAAACACCCATTGATATGTCCCCATTCGGTTAGTGTTTAGTTGTAGAGTTGGAATGTAAATCTTGGTGGGCTCTAAATAAGTTAAATTTGCAGTGGAGTGATGTTGTCAAATAAGAGTGGGACAAATTAATGAGTAGATGAATTTTGCTTCTACGTCTATGAGAGTGCAGACTTTTATAATGAGAGGATGAAAGCCAACCGTGATAGACACATCGAGAAGTGCAACTTTAATGTAGGGGATAAAGTCTTTTTGTTCAACTCAAGGTTAAAACTGCTCCCTGATAAGATGAAATATAGGTATTCCGAACCTTTCATGATTACACAAGTTTACCCTCGTTGTATAGTGGAACTAGAGGTTCAAGATGAGTATAGATTAAAAGTCAATGTCTTGAGGGTGAAACAATACTTTGGGTCCCTACGTGAAATATGTGTAGTAGAGGAATTGTATCTAAACAAAGTCTAAGCAGTCAAAGTGAGTGCATCGTGCCGCAATGTTAAATCAAGCGCTTCATGGGAGGCAACACATGCATTTTTTCCTATTTTCAAAAGATAAAAAAATAGGTCATGCGTTGTTGGTTCTGTAGTTGCAAGTGTGGACTAGGACAACATAGACATAGGCAAGGTGGTTGACGTAGTGCAAAATTTAATTGGGACAAATTAAGCAAAGGTGACCACCAAGAAAGTGTCCATGGCCTGTGGAGTGGAGAATGCACCGTCCAACCGTCAGTGGAAGGACATGGTTGGAGGTGTATAGAAGGAAATCTTTGTGGCCCAATTCATAGACTGTGGTCTTTTCCATAAGTTGTAATAGGTCATTGGACCAGGTGGGTTGTTGATTCAATCTGCCCCCCCCCGGCTGGGAGGCATCTACCTCATCCCGATCACAAAGAGAGATAACTCAAGTAGGCATACAAATTGTTCAACTTACCATGGAACGCTCCATGGACCATGAAGTCGCCTGTGAGAGGGTAGTCGGGATGATCTGGTTTAACCCAAGTTAGATATTCTCTTTTTAATACCTAAAACCAACCCCTCTCCTATTTTTCTCCTCTTTTACGCCTCTTACTCTCAAATCCACCAAATTCGTTCTCCCAAGCCATGATTTTAAGGTCCATTTAATGATATGTAACACAAATCGCATCTTGGATCTAAATTCATCAAGTGTCTCTCACACCTACATTATTCACAATTAAGTGAGTCTTCATGTTTCTTACTTTTTAGTTGAGTTTAGCATTCATTTTCATAATCTTGCTTGATATTAGTTGTTTATAAGTCTAAACCACGAAATTGCATGATAATTTTTGTTGGGGGTCTTATTGTGTAAATGTAAACTACCATTGTTAGTATATTAATGGGCTTGCTGCTTTTAGTCATTATTTGTGACAAATCCATATTAGGTGTATTTTTGGTAGTGATTTGTGTGACAAGTCGAATTTGTGGTGCATACATAGTGTAAACTAACTAAGTTTGAGCTAATTATTGATGCTTTAATGAGGAGGGTTCACCACAGCACCCCTCACGATCGATGGAACCTTCCACGTGTCGTGCAAGGGTACATGAATGGCTCCATAGCTATTCTTTTGTAGAGAAACCTTTTACGACACTCTTCACGGCCCATGGACTTATTCACGGCCCATGCAAGAGTTCCTTCTAGGGGACCTTTCGTACAAAATGCCAAGTCTTCCTCCATGAGCGATCATATGGTCTGTGCAATCTTACATAGCCTGTTATGGGGTCTAGTGCTTATGTAATCTTGTACAACATGCCTATTTCAAACTCCGGGGACCCTCATATGGTTTCTGCAGCCTTATACAGCCCGTGATAGGGTCCCATCCATGTACCTCTCGTCAATCACTTTTGTTATTTTTCCTGGTTTTATTGTGAATGAGTTTCCTCACTCCAAGTTAGTACAATTTCCCTGTGATAGACCTGGTGAGTCACTCGTAAGGATTATTATAATTTTGTTGGCACAGGGGAAGTCTGAGTACCCGTTCGTACATCTTTTGCCAAGTTCATAGTCTTCTAACTGATGCTCATTATTTTTGTGGCTTGCAAATACTATGGGACCCCATTGAAAGTCAGCTTGACATAGGGAGGAGCCTGATTCAAACTTGCATGATTTACCAACAGAGTTCTTTAGCCACCAAATAGGTAGTCGATCAGGCAACAATTCCTCAAGGGGGTCCGAAGTACAATTTACAGGCAATGTCTCCCCTGACTCTCCTCGCTATGAGGGCTCATGCAACAAGCCAAGATATAGCCCCCAGTCTGAAGATGGGGCCCTTTTTTGATGGAGGTGAAGAGGAAGATCTTTCCCAAGAGTAGGCCAACATCCCGATAGATGCACAGGGAAATGAAAGTGGACAGTTTGAGGAAATCCACCTTTGGGATAGTAATGGCGAGTCCATCCACTTTGTCGTCTCCCTAATCAATGATGCTGACATAACCCATATGATTATTGATTTTCACAAATTCAGATAGGAAATCCCTAGAGCACAACCAATATTTACTTATTGGTTGACTAAGGGCTTAGGGGGTTACAGGGAAAGGTCATGATTCTTGAAGTTCGAATTATGATAGATTATTTAGACATTGCACCAGAGATTAAGGAATTTTTCAACTTCCATCAATTTGGTTGGATGGCACAGGCCCCTGGGTTTTAATGGCCTTTTTGATTGTACAAGAATTATATGCCTGTTATGCAACTAGTATATTGACTTATATTGCAGGTGGGAGTTCTAGAAAATAGAAGAAGCAATTGGCCCTCCACAAACCTCTCACTTGATCATGTGGAAGATGGGGTGTTTAATTTGATATCTTTAAAGACACCACCAATAGGTTTTTTGATGGTAAAAAATACATACCCTTATAGCACGACTCATATTAAGAGAGGCATCAATATGTTACTAAGGAAAAAAGGATATATGACCCAACCTCTAAAGTTGTGGTGTTAACATGGATAGTGGAGCATATAGATCTACAAGATATCGATGCACCTTGGGTCATGGACTCTCAAGTGCTAATTTTAAAGCATCTCTCGTATTCGCTAGAAAATTCTGGTGGTCAGTGGTGCATTCCAAGCTAAAGCCTACATGTAATGACAACACACTTCAAAACTCACATGCTTTGTTAGTAGCTTGCCTTATGGGCTAGTAAGGGGTGAATGTAGGCCATATTATTTCTACAAAAATGACAAAGCTGGGTTACCCTTCCCATTCTTGATTAGAAGTCTATGTCACCAAAGTCGTGTCTTGACCACCTAGATATGTTGACAGAAAGATCTACCCAACAAAAGTTGCGAACATTGCACTGATTAAGGACATCAAAAACCCTTTCTATAGGACAAGAGTGAATAGGTCAGGGGCCCAATTATGTTTCCATACGTGGCTTCACAGCAGGCCCTACCATTTGAGGTGTTTGCTGCAACCACACCTTTAAGTGAGGCTTCTGAGAAGCGACAGGGAAATATTACACCTCAAATGTTGCTAGGGCCAGGGATATATGTAAATGCCCCATATTAATTCCTCTGTAGATTGGTGATTGATCAAAGATAGACACATGCTATTTTGGATCAAGTGGTTGAGCGAACGCAATAGGTCATCCAGTCGCACGTCCAACAAGCTCAGGAGTACCTTCGAGTTGATCTTAGGGGACAAAAATCCACCCTCCAAAATAGCATCAATAGTTTAGAAGTGTACTTTAACAATCAGTTTGAGAGTCTGATGACGGACATGGAGGTAAACTCCATTTTGAACAAGATTGCCGAGATGAAAGAGAAAATAGGAATATTGCATGCACAATACACCTGTCATACCTCTCTTAGGTCTACAGGCTTATTGATGCAGCTTTTCAATGCCCTTATTTTGGCACCATCTCTCGGTAAGGCATAGCGGGCTCTACTTACCTCACATGCCCCACCTATTCCACGTGCTGTTGTGCCTAAGATAAAGGACAAGGGCAAGAAGCATAACAAGCAAGTTAGCCTCCTATCGAATGGAAAATGTCTAAGAAAAATCAATTGAGGAAGGCCTTAAGAGCCCGACGGAGGGCAGCCGAAGAATAAGGAAAACGAGAAAGACTTGCAAGGGAGGCTGCTAAGATTGGGGCCTCTAGGAGTAGCTCTAGAGCCATCCAAATTTGGACGGTGGGGACCCTATTGGAGGGTCTAATGCAGATGGACAAGATGAGTCCTAGAGCATCGTAGATGGACAGAATGATATTTTTGTAAAGGGTAGGGCATCCTAGCACTTGGGAGTTTTTCTTTCCATGTTTCTTTTCTCCCAAGTGTGTTACCTGGTGGAACTAGCTTGTTTAGGTTGTTTTTGTCTATGTAAATATGCGTAGGAGTTTACAGTAATCCATAACTTTTGTGAGAAATGCCCTAAAATTAAAAAAAAATTCAGTAAGCTTGAATTTGCAAGCATACCCTGTTGACTAACTTGTGTTGATCCTAGTAAAGCATTGTATTCATTGAATAGTTGGTATCTTGATTATTGAAGCATGATCTTATCAGAGAGGGCCGAATAGTGTAGGAGATATACTGCATATGATGAACTTATTTGTTTTAAATTCGAGCAATGCACTTGAAAGCTAGAACTTGCCCAGTTACTCCCACTAAAAGAATAGAACAATTGGATGAGGAAAGGATCTTAGGCCATTTTTGTTGTTAAGTCACTTAGACTAAAATGGACCACTCAAATAAAATTGATCCCTTTTAACCAAAACATGAGCCTAAATTAGACCTTTTTTCTTTGTGATCACCCATCTCACCTCCTTTATCTCTCTGGAGATGTTTAATTTGACCTTGGTGTCTCTAAAGATATTATAAACCTCATCTCAAGCTAAAAGCCTAAGTTGAGGATGATTTATGTTGGCCCTGGTCCTTTTATACGACACTATACACCTTAACTCAACTCAAAAGCATAAGTTGAGGGTGACGATTATAGGAAAAGAAGAAAAGTAAGAGTAGGAAAGAGTCAAGTAATTAGAGGAAAAGAAATGTTTGGAGTGTGACCATGAGTAAAATTTTAAAAATGAGCAAAGAAAAGCAATGAAAGAAAACGAACAAATGAAAATGAAAAACACTCCCAATAGCATAGGAAGTGAGAAAATGGGTACAAAAAGAGTTTTGGGGTTGAAACTTGAACCTAAGCCAAAGTAGCATCTTAGAGGGACAAGCAATCACTTTAATGATAAATATCTCCTACCTGAACCCAAGCCAACATTACTAGATGAAAAAGTCCTAATGTGATCCTAAGGAGGTTATCGAGAGTTAAAGTGGTGAAAATAATTGCAAGCATATGGTCTATATTGGTGTATTGATTAGATGTCTTTTATGAGTAAAAGTTCCTATATTCTTGTCTCTATTTTTCATTGATATATTGTGTGTGAGACTTCATGGTAGTGAGGGAACTATCCTTGCAATATTTGGTTATTAATCTCACGAGTTCATCTTTGTTCTTAAGTTTACTCGGGCAAAGTGTTTAAATTATAAAGCTTACCTTGGTCTTTATGAGTTGGCTGGGGTGTGAGTACATTGAAAATTTATTTTCTTTTGGGGATACATTTGATGATTGATGTGTTACAGTATGATTTCTGATCGATACTTGTTATTGTGCGTCGTTTAGTTTGTGTTAGTCATTGCTTAAGGACACATAATAATTCTAAGTTGAGGGTGTTGATAAGTCAGGAAAATATGACTTTTGTGATGCTTTAAACATAGGTTTTTTGTTAGTTCTCAAGCAATTTTGTTGGTTTGGTGTTTTTTTTTGTGTTAAGTTGCAGGAAAACTAGTACGACATTGAAGTTCAGACGACGTGCGGGAAACTGAGAGAAAAGAGTCAAAGTGAACTTGTTCAAACACTTCCATGGCCCGTGCAACCCTTTATGCACCGTGCGAGGTGTCATTAGCCTGCCATGGAGAGTAAGCTAAGTAAAACTAGCCTAGAAAGGGTCCAAGGATACTTACATAGCCAGTGAACATCTTCATGGACCATGTATTCCGTTATGACCCCACACTTAGTGATGAAAGTTAAAGATGAAGTGATATCCCAAGAGGGAAAGCTAAGGAAGGTTCCTAAGGCCATTTGCCAGACCATGGAACCTTCTACGAGCCATAATAGCCACCATGTTAATGTTATGTAACTTAAGCATTACCATTGAAAAAAAGCAAAATCAGGCCAGAGAAAGTCCACAAGACCCTCCACGGGCTGTGGACCATACCATGGACCGTGAAGAAGGTCGTGGAGATGAAGATGATAGCTAGCAATGGAGAATTTTCAAAGGCATGGTTTCAGGGGCCATGACTACCACTACGACTCATGGGCATATATTGTGGAATGGAGCTTAGAAGAGAAAAGCACAAGTGAGGGACCACAAATTGGCTCACGACCTGTGAAACCCTGCACAAGCCATACAACCGTCTGTTGTTTGGTCTAACTTTTGTTTTCCTATTTTGTTTTCCATGTATAAATAGGATTTTTAAATTCCATTATTATTTATTATTGACTGCTGTAGACTTGAAGAACACGAGAGAACACCTTTTGCACTTAATTTGTTGAGATTATTGAGTTTTGATCTTCTTCTTGAGATTTTAATCCAGTGATTTCTTCCATTATCAGTTGTGTCTTCTAAATTATGATTTTGTCATCTTGTTATGGGTCATTTACTTGAATATGCTTAGCTAAACCAACAACTAGAGTTGTCGGAACCATGACAACTCTATAAAGTAGACAAATTAGAGTTGATTTTCGGTATTAATCATTGCATATATTGTAATTCTTTTCATCTTAATTTCCTTCTTAATGAGTCAATGCGTTAAGATCATGCATGGATTCCTTGTTTGCCCAGAAGAGAGAAGTGATTAGGAAAAGCATTTTACAAAAGATATTCAAAGGTGAAGCTTTGTCTAATGAGATCGGGAGGTGAACGTATAGCAAATGTTAGGAAGTTATACATTCTGAGATAGGAAGGTGAGGAATTATATACATCTAAGAAGGACCGAGAGGTGAACTAAGTGTTAATTAACTTGCTTGATCGTGTATGCATGACTATGAGTGAAATCATAAATCTAGCTTGCCTATCAAGTTGAATGTCATGGTGAACACTATCGTAGCATCGTAATTAATTGATTCAAATTCAGCAGTTAGTAAATCATTCTAGAGTACTACATACTCTTGTTCTAAAAACAACCCCCATTTACTTTATGCACTTTTGTCTTCTAGGAATAGATATTATAGCTGAAAAATAGTTTTGATAGATATATTCTCATGCATTCCCTGTGGAATCGACCTCAACTCTAGTTGAGTTCTGTATTTGATCAACGATCACTTTACTCTTCCCTTTGGAGTGCAATTTTTTGCATATTAGTATCTAAATTGGCATCTAGCACATTCTAGAAAAGATATCATCTCTGATAGCACGATGACAGAGCTAGGAAGACATGTAATTTGGAGTTCAAATCTGCCTTCACGAGTATTAAAAAAATTTTCGAATGCACAGTGTAGTGAATATTCTGTAAGTAACAGATCATTAAACCAATTAACTAGCTATGTTCTTGGCAGGCATCTACACCATGATCTACAAGTTGATTTTTTAAACTTTCACAAGAAAAATTTCAAGCACTAGACTTTAGGAGTTTTTCATAAACTTTCCTTATATACTTGAAAGCCAAGCCATCACAACCCAAAATTCCTCCTATGCATTATCCTGTGTTGCTCAAACTCTTCAAAAGTATCAGTAGGTGCATACCGTATTCTCCAAAAGTAGTGTATTTTCGGAGAATCAGATATGGATGCAGCATTGAAAGTGAAGAGTCCCCCAACTTAGGCATAGTTGGACAACTCTTTTGGTTTCTAATATTGTTAAGACTATTTATATGAATCACTATATTATCTTTGAGGGTGTGTTGGTCTCTTCCATCTCTTTATCACAACTGTCACTTTTAGGTTTATTGAATGCTGCAGCTATCATCTTTAGGTTACAAGGTAAAAATTCAACGTGTATGAGTCTAATTATCTGACCGACTAACTTTGTTCTTCAGATCGAAGGGCGTCGTTTCAGGTAAATTTTAATCTTGCATTTATAATCTTTCTAGCATAAACTATCCTATTTTGAATTTTTCTTTTCCTCTGGCATGCAGGGTGTATTCTGAAATTTCTGATTTCGGGAGTCAATTGTTTTGTGGTTTTTGTATATTTTACGTTTGGTGTGATTTTCTTGGTCGTTTTACTAGATGATGTATTATTTTGCAGGAGAGATTTAGGGTCACATGACATTTAGTTGATTATTTATAATTTCAGTGTACTTCTGGTTGTGCTAATGGGACTGAATAATATGGAATTCATGCTTAGCTTCTCCTGCTGTAGTTATGTATTTTGGTTATTTCGAAGTTATGAAAAATCTTCTCGAGAGAGGGTGCGCTTATAAAGTTTATTTCTGTTTTAGTCTTTGATTCAGAGGAGTTATTGGGCAAAAGATTAGGGAAGGTTTGATACTTGATGCAAGAATTACTGATCTGACTCTGTTATTTTTCACTTAGGTACGATGGTTAAGAAACCAATTCAAACACCTCTTTTCTCAATTTAGCAAAATAACCAAATCTCCTTCTTTCCCCAATTATGTGATGTTCTTCTACAGACATGGATTAGTACATCACCTTACTCTTGCACACCTTCTCCAAGCACATTTTGTTTACTGTCTTCTTGATCTTTGACCATTGGAGATTTTCAGTTTGCGTCTATATTGAATGTGATGTCGATCTGAAGAACTTGCCAAGAAGATGGTCATCTCTTCTTCTTGCTCTTTCGTCTTTATAGACTTTGGATTAGTACACCTGATTGACTATCCAAATAAGTCGAAACGATCTGTTCTTTTTTTCATTGGTCCAACACTCAATGGAGTAGCATCGAGTAAAAGAAAATCTTTGACATTTTCGTCACCTTACTCTTGCACAACTTCTTCAAGCACATAGTCTTTTCCTCTGAGTCTTTTCATGTCTTCTATATTGAATATGATGTTGTGCATCCAATAAGAATTGAACTTACAAATTTGTCAACTCAATGGAGTAACATTGAGTAAGAAGCTTTACAATGGAAGAAATAACACCACCATTTACACCATCTAAACGGTGTGCAAACATATTCTTCACATTTGATAATCGGGTCAGCAGATGGTGAAGTACCACAACTATGAGAATACAAGGGAAAACATCAATAAGCTTATTATCCAAGAAAGAAAAGAGAAAGAACAATCAAGGGAATAAAAGAAAATGTTTAACTAGTTTTTGGCTCAAGCTAGGGAAACCAAAGAATAACAAGCACAAGTTTGAATCGTTTTGATTTACTCTGTGTGAGAGACATACCTTGAATCTAGCAACTTCTTTTGATCCTCTTTCTATTCAAGGTTATTTGCAGTATAGCAGAAATGAAGTCTGTAGCCTTAATATATCGCTCACTTCATTGTCTTAAGTTATTTTTTTAAGTTTATTATAGAGTTACTTATATTTTTAAAATAAAGTTCAATTTCATGCTTTCACCAATTATTTATTTGATGTTCACATTGTGATTACTCACTTCATTGGGAAATATGAAGAGGAGAGATGTAAAGTAACTTCTACGAAAATTACACTATGCCATTAGACAATGTCACTTTAGTTTACATGACATATTTTCTGCTACTTCCCTTTTTTTCCATCTGATGCTGTCAAAAAGTTTACAAATTAATGCATAATTTTCTATCTGTTAAATATTCTTCTAAGTAAAACAAATGCATCATTTAATTTCTCTCTATCTATCTCTATTTTTGCAGTTCCCCTAATTAAAACTTTTCCTGTTAAGTGTTAGTATTTATTTGAGTTTTTAAGCTGCAAAAGAAAGCGTCCTTAGTATGTGTTTCTGGAATATCGTGAATCTTCCCTCATTTTCTCTATAATATGATTTTAGATATCATAATGTTTAATTTTACCTACATTTGCAATCAAAGTTTAAACTTTGTGGCATTAATGTTGTCATCATTTTCCCGCAAGCTTGTTGCCAAGAATTGAAACTTTCTTGCAGGATTATCTTTATTTGATTTTGCTTTTGGGATTTCTCTTTATTATTTGTAGTTTCTTTTAATAAAAGAAGACGACCCAATTAAATCCTCCACATAATTTCTCTCTATTTCTAGGTAGGTATTCATTTACAAAATTGGTGACACTAACAATTGGGTCCTTATTGGCAAGTCTTGGAAAGGTGAAGAACTTAAGGTGGCTAACTGGTGAAAGTCACAACTACATGCTCCAGCATTGACTTCATAGGAAATAACTTTAAAGCCATAATGTATGTTCATGGAAAATGGGAGCTTAGAGGTTATTTTTAGCATTTAATAAAGCATAGCCTTCTTGTAATATGCATTGCAAAGTGTGGAGGTTATTATGGATTTCGAATGCTTGATTGATGAAAGTTTTTTATTCTATTAAAAGTGGAATTAACTATTTCAGCTTTTCTAGGTGTATTACAATAGGGATGATATGCACACACAAGATGGTCATCCATAGCCAAAAAAGAGTTGTTATTCTCATTATATCTTCTGTTTGCACTTATTGTTACTTTTTATGTAGCCGTGACATGGTGTGTTAGTTACAACAAGAGTTGTAACAATATTTGAGCCCTTGTTGTTTAGATTAACAGTATGATTTACAATTTTAATCCGCCGATGAACAGTTGTAATGGTATAGTCGTATAGTTTGTACTAGAATAACAACTTATATACCATAGTGTTGGACCCCTAGCACAAGCTGCGGTTATCTAGTATTACAAAGAAACGAAAAGCTCTTTGTATAGGTAAAGGTTTCGGACTTCAAATTTCACAAACCAAAGTTACCAATAAAATAATATTTAAAAGGGAATCTTTCATTCTAAGCAGTAAACTTAAACTTGAGGCCTAAAGTCATACCTATCATGGATGGTGCTCATCTCACAATACAAACAATTGATGTTTTTAATTTTTAGGCTCAAAATAGTCTAGAGTAGACTTTATATGATGACATCAGCCTAAAAAATCAGAGAACAAAATGCTAAATATATAAATGATAATCCTTTAGAAAGAGTCTTTACCTAAATGAAAGGTCGAATAGGTATAATAAGTTTTTGCATCAATGAAATGAGGTGACACCCTCAACGTACTGCGATCTTTTGTAAAAATCATTACAGTACAAGATAATGCCCTCTAGGTACTCACGAAATCTTGAAAACTTAGTCTTATTATAAATGAAACTTAAGCTGGTCTCATTAGTTTATACACTGATGTTGGTATAAGTTGCACTTGAAAGGAACAACACAGTGGTGTATTTAGAATTCCCACACTATAATTTTTTTTAGTTACAAAACTTCAAATAGATTGGAGATTTCTTATTCTTTAAATTCACCGACATAAGTAACCTTTAGGTCAAAGAAAACACAAAGCTCCATTATTGGAAAGAGATCTTTGTGATGCTTAATGAACATTACCAATTGAATTTCATTTGTTCTATGAATTATTAAAATGGCACTTTGTTACTAACAGTTAAACTTACAAGTTAAAGACTTGAGAGTGGGAACGCCATGCCCCAAGACAAGGTTGTAGACGTGATATGGTGAATGGGAAATCCAAAGGGGTCCCAAACAAGCCTCTTAAGCGTACGTAGCACATCCTTGGTTTCATGGAAGCATTAAAGAGCAAATAATGCATGGCACATAACTTTTAACGGGAACTGGGGCTTAGGACTCACGCTATGGGGATGTTATAGGGAAGAGGATAAGCATAAATCATGTAGCAAATAAATCTAAGGGGCGGGTAAGTATAACTCACTCTATGGGGAAATTAGGGACTTGGGACTTTCATCTCATCACCATCATCATAAAACAAGCACATAAGGGAATGAGGACTAAGGGAAAACTGCAATAATTACATAGCAAAGTGAGTCAAGCTCAATCATATATAGCCACAACAATATCCAACAACACCTCTAATCATAAATAGAATGGGGGCCAAGACATCTCCCGGGCTCACCCTCAAAGATTGTATCCAAAATAGACAAGATCTAAAAAAAGACATGAAAGTAAATAGATGTCCACAAAAGTGGAGAACTCACCAATAGCAAATCTCTGCTCAAACCGTCTAGCCATGTGGAGGAGGATGGAAAGGAAATCCACTCCGTACATCGTTAGATCATGTAGGTAAAAAATATGCATTAGTACTAGGAATGTACTAAGTATGTAGGGTGCAAATGTAAAATAGAATGTAAGACATAACTAAATAATATGTATAATCATAATCAATGAATATAAGCTCAGTATGTCATGCATGCTCAACGCTATGGTCAAATATTCTTAAAGAGTCATCATGTCATGTAACATAGCATATATATATGGGAAATGACCATAACCGACATGTAAGACCAAATGAGCTACTACTTAAAATCTCAAAGTTTACTCCATGCCGGACTAGGAGTGGTCTACTTTGTCAAGGTCAACCAGACACTCACCTTACGAGAACTCTACCATTTTCAAAAAGTGCTTCATAATCACCTTATGGGAACACCTACCCATACTAATATATACATCTTATCAACCTTACGGTAACATCACCCTTTTCGGTATTTGATTCACATATGTCGTATGGGAACACCATCCATTTTGGTCAATCACGCAGCTTAAGCTATATGGATCCATTAGCTAATTCGTTAACCTATAGTGACAACATATTTATGGAACAATCATTATCTACCAAAGTCTACTCAGTGATGGGTCACAATCTCAAGGAATATTCAAATCATACTTATAGTCATAATATACAAAGCATCATAGTATCATAACATCATCATAGTTCATAGAGTTGTTCATCAAAACCAAAGCTTCTTAACATCAAAATAGGGCTTTGTAGCTTTCTTAACTTTCACAATATTTTCAGGTCTCATAATATACATAATAGGTCTTTCAAAATTCATATCATTCATAATTTCACATAAATTGCCATAGGTCTTCACAATCATAGAAGGTTTGTATACATATTTATTAAAATCATGGTGGATTCATGTACAAACTTTACAATCATGCAAATCACGAGTAAATGTCATAGGAGTTACAAAATAGAATCACTTATTCATTGTACAAAGAACCCATAAAAATATAGTGAAACTTGGTTAGGGTATCATCAAACCCTTATATAAAATAATAGATTTCACGGGTTTGGCGTTTCAATGCTTAATCATATACAAAGGTATATCAGCATAAAATACTCCATATTGTTATCATACTAAAGGGCTCATAAAATCACTGTGCAATTTCATAACTTGGAAAATCATAAAGGAGATGAGGAATGGTTGAGCTTGTGGAGGAAAGGTCCCCAAATATCAAAACCTATATACCTTGATGATTTAATGGACAAAAATCTAATTTTGGAGTGAAGAATTCAAACCCGTAGCTTGCTTTCCAGCTTGAAAACTTGGAGGAGGCTTGAGAGTATTTGGGACTTAGAAATATTTTGGAATGAAGGAGAATGATTTGATTAGGGTTGTATATGTTCATAAGGGACTATGGAAGGATAAATATGACGTAGCATGGGCATTCAACAATAGAAAAGGTCAAACTTTCCCCTTTAAAATCAGGCTAGACAGGACCACGAGACCCTGTTTACATGCGTAGTCCATTTTATGAGTCATAGATAGGGGTTTGTCTGATAAAATTTTATACTTTCAGAAACACTTCTTTGATTAACATTCCATGACACGACCTAAGGCTCATAAGAGATTCTATGCGTCATTTGATAAGTCGTACATCTCTCTCTAGAAATTATCATTTTCACTAAGTCTTCAATCCACAAGAACTACTTACGGCCCTTAGAACTTTTTTACGGCTTGTAAGTCCCCTCTTAACAACTGACACTTAGAAATATTTCAGGACTCTTTCCTTGCTCTTCATACTTCTCGTGAGTGGAGCCTTACAATGTTTCCCCCTTGGGAACATTCTTCCCTAAATGTTACTAAGGTAAGCTCTAAAGAATGAAGTACATGCATCATTACCAAATGTAGCACATGCACCATGCAAATCTTTAAATCGTATTCCAAATAAATTTTACAATGCTACCCCAAAATCATATAACCGTGCATAGATGACGTGAAAATGACATACAAGAAAAGGAGGTTCGTAACTGGAATAAGTCATAGTACCTCAAGCTTGAGTAGAATGAAAGAGATAAGGGTATCATGTTTTCATATTGGCTTTGGCTTCCCAAGTAGCACTTTGAACTTATTGGTTCATCCAAAGAATTTTGATGGAGGGCACTTCCTTGTTCCTCAACCACTTGACTTGCCTATCCAATATTTCTTCCGGGACTTCCTTATAAGTCTAGTTCTCTTCCACATTCACCACCTCCAAGGGTATAATAGAATTAGGATCCCCCACACTCTTTCTAGACATGGAGACATGGAAAACCGGGTGAACCATACTTATATCTAAGGGTAACTCTAATTCATAAGCAACTTTACCAACACGTCTTAAGGTCCGTTAAGGCTTTACATACCTAGGGCTTAATTTCCCTTTCTTACCAAAATGAACCACGCCCTTCATTGGCGAAACCTTCAAGTACACTCAATCATCAATTTCAAATTCAAGTCTCTTCTTCTAGTGTGGGGATGAGACTTTTTCCAGCTTTGGGTTGCCTTCAATCTTTCCCTTATCATCCTCACTTTCTCTAAAGTTTCCATAACAAAGTTTGGATCCCAAAAAGCCATCTCCCCTACTTCAAACCATCCGATCGAGGATCTGCAATGCCTCCCATACAAAGGTTCAAAGGAGCCATTCTAATTCTAGAGTGATAGTTGTTGTTATATGCGAAATATATAAGTTGAAGATGCTCATCCCAACTAGCCTTAAACTTCAAGGCATAAGCCCTTAGCATACTTTCAAGAGTTTGAATGGTCTTTTTAGTTTGGGCATCTATTTATTGGTAAAAAGTCATGTAAAGCTTTACTTTGGTACTGAGGCCTTTTCAGAAAGACATCAAGATGTGTGATGCGAATTAGGCCTCGCGATCTAAAATAATAGCAAACAAAACCTCATGCAGTTTTATCAACTCATAAATATATATCCTGGCATACCTTTGACACCATAAGTCATCTTAACCGATAGGAAATGATCCGATTTTGTCATTCTAACAATGATAAACCAAATGGAATCAAAATGCTTTCTATTCTTAAGCAAGACGATCACAAAGTCCATGTTGATATCTTCCCACTTTCAAGTAGGAATCTCAATGTCTTGTGCTATGACACCCAGCCTTTGATGTTTGGCTTTGCTTATTGGCAATTATAGTAACCGACTACGAACTTTGTAATATCCCTCTTCATACCACCCCACGAATACACTTCTCACAAATCTTTATACATTTTGGTGGAATTGTGGTGAATAGAATAAGAGGAATTGTTCTCTCGATTCATCAACATTGGTCACACATAAACTACCTTGGTACCTAAGGACACCATCTCCCCCTTAGGAGAAAACCGCCACCTTTCCATCCCTTACCAATGATTTGAGTTCCACCAAAGTCTGGTCAAAATCTTGTTTAGGCTTGACTTCTTCAATCAATGAAAATGAAACGACCCCAAAAGTTGCCCTAAAATGGGCCTCAAAAGTGCCTAAAATCGTAATTTCAATATATCTCAAAATCTGTGCATGACATTGAAAATCTGACTTCATATTCTTGTTCAGGGGGTCAAAATTGAGTGGAAAATGGGTCTAATCCCAATTGAGGAGCAACCAAATAAAAATTTGGAAATCACAAAATGCGATTTCCAGAGAGGTTTTTACGCCACTGTAGCGACGTGCCAAGGGCGCGCCTCTGTGTATTTCTTTTGTCCAGTTTTGACCTCAGTGCAAGACTTTAGTCTTAGGCCTAAGTGTTCCCAAGCGTGAAAATACCTATACTTAGCGATTTTTCACCCTCATATCATTAAAATCATTCTCAATGATTCAAACACATAGACAAATATTTTACTCCTAAACTCAAGTCTCAAAACTCATCCGAATTTAAAGGTTATCATTCAAACTTCAAGTCTCGATCTCCAATCTTCATCATGTTCGTCTCCAAAGCTAAGGTATGTGGGTTTCTTTCATGGGTTCATTTAACCCATGATACCAAGCTTTGTTTTTTCCTAAGTTGTATGATTCAAAGTTGATTTACAAATGAGTCTTATTTATTATGAAAAATAACTACACACTATGTTGGGGTCTATGAAATTGTGACTGTTTTACCATGTTTTGGGCTACGAATATGAGATCTAATGTGAGATTTGATGTATATTGCTTGAGTGTGTTACCAAGTATCTATTAATGGTTTTACATTGAATTTTCTAGCATGATAACACTTTTCAATCGCATGGTTTTACACCAGCACTACACACCCTCTAAGTGTTTAATAGAATGTCTTGTTATGGGTTCTTGAGGAATTGAAGGTCCAATGCATATCTTATGAGTTGAATGACTATATGATGATGAAATGATGATGAAATGAACAGATGTATATGGTATTCTCTATGTAGTGCTGGAATCTGGCCATGCCCTACTTGGGGGCTACAGGTCGGGTAGTTGTGTTAAGGGGTTCGTACCTTGATAACCATGTCGAGGGGTTTGTATCTTGATAACCATGTCGAGGGGTTTGTACGTCTGTCACCAGGGGTGGTAGGGTGCAATGATCCACCAACCATGTTGGGGATTTGTACCTTGGCAACCATATTGGGTGGTTTGTACTCGGTCACCACAAGTGGTAGGGTGCAACGATCCACCAACCAATTGAAGAGATTTGTACCTCAATCACTAAGGGCTGTAGGATGCGATGATTCAGCAATATGGTAGTGGTCCGTCTTACACAGGTATTATGTTCTATGTAAGCATGTTTTATGTAAGCATTAATCATACATGCCATCTTGCTATTATGCTACCTATTGAGAATTATTATGCATTTTGCCTATGATGCCTATTTATTGTTGCATTGCACCTTACATACTTAGTACATTCAAACGTACTAACACATACGCTATGCCTACATGATGTGACCATGTAGGAACGAGAGCATCGCTTGGTCATACTCCCCCTCCACATGGCTAGTACGACCGTCTCTCAAGTTTGTTGGTGAGTCCTCCATCCTGGGGACATTGCTTATGATTTCTTGCTATTTACTAGATGATCTTCCTTTTGTTTATGTATTGACTATGAGGGTGAGTATGGTTGCTAGTCATGGCCCCCGCTCTTATCTATGTAATAGAGGTGTTGCTGGACATGATATGTATCTATGTTATGAGCTTTGACACTATTGTTCTTGATGTCAAAGATGTGAAAGTATTCCCTTATTCCCAGTTTTCCCGATTTATTATCTCTTAATGCTTGTTTTATTGCTTCGGCAACCAAGGATATGTAATGATCTTCTCAGAGGGTTGCTTGGGGTCCCTTTGGGTTCCCCTTGCGCCGTGTCACGCTTAGTCACTAGGCTTGGGTCGTGAAAGCCTAGATGTGACACGACGCATAGGGAACCCGAAGGGACCCCAAGCAAGGCTCTTAACATATCATTACACATCCTTGGTCATGGAAGAAATAAAATACAACATGAGATAGTAAATAGGGGAAACGAGGCTAAGGGACAACTTCCATATAATAAACATCAGGAGTCAAGAGAGAGACAAAGCTCATAAAATAATACAAAACTTGTCCAACAACACCTCTAAAACATAGATACTTAGCGGGGGCCTAGACAAGCTATTGGGCTCACCCCCATAGTCAACATATACATAAAAGAAGATAATCTTAGAACTTAGTATGACATCATAAACATCATCCTTGAGATAAAGGACTCACCGAAGAGCTTGAGAGAAGTCGTACTAGCCACGTGGAGAAGGATGATCAAGTAGGGCTCCCGTTCCTACATGGTGACATCATGTAGGAATAGAGTATGCGTTAGTACATTTGAATGTACTAAGTATGTAGGATGCAATACAAGATGCGATAGGCACCATAAGAAAAATGCATAACATAGGCAATAGGTAAGTATATAGCAATATGGCATTTATGAATGATGCTTGAAGTAAAACCATGCTTATATAGAACATAGTACATGTGTGCCAGTGATAATTAACATAGGCAATCAAGGTACAAACCCATCGATATGGTTAATAAGGTACCAACCCCTCAATATGGTTATACGCGCCTACTAATCCCCGTACTGAAAAACCAAGGTACAAACCCCTCGACGTGAATAATGAGGTACCAACATCTCAATATGGTTATATGGCCCTACTACCCCCCGTACTCGGCAACCAAGGTACCAACTCCTCGATGTCGTTATACGGGCATACTACCCCGCGTACTAGGTAACCAATGTACCAACCTCTTGATATGGTTACCCGAGCCTACAACCCCTCCCCCCCCGAGCTAGGCTTGGTCGACTCACAACACTATAGGTGAAAACAACCCTCCCGAGATAGGCTTGGTCGACTCACAACACTATAGAAGTTCATCATGAAGTTAACATATATACAACATACTTTCATCATCATAAAGTCATTTAACTCATAAGACATGCTTTGGACTTTCAATTCCTTAATAAATCATAACCAGGAATTTCATCAAACACTTGGTAGGTGTGTAGTGCTAGTGCAATACCATGCAATTCAAGATTGGAATCATGCTAAAAAATTTAATAAAAACCATTAATAGATACTTGGTAACACCCTCAATCAATATACATCAAAGCTCTATATCAAATATCACAATAGATCTTAGATCCATCACTCAAAACATGCCAAAACAAAACAACCATATTTTCATGAAACCCCAATATAGTGTGCAGTTAAATTCATAATAGATAAGACCCATGAGTAAATCAACTTTAAATCATGCAATTTTAGGTAAAAGAGAGCTTGGGTATCATGGGTGAAAGGAACCCATGAAAAAAGCCACATACCTTAACTTTGGAGAATAACTTGATGAAGATTGGAGATGGAGACTTGAAGCTTGAATGAGAACCTCATGATCCGGATGAGTACTGGGACTTGAATTAGGAGCGAAATATTTGCTAAGTGTTTGAGTAAGTAGGGGAATGTTTTGAATGATATCAGGGTAAAATATGGCTAAGTATATGTAATTTCATGTTTGGGAATACTTAGGCCCAAGACGAAAAAGTCTTGCACTGATCTTGAAAAACATCACACAAAATGAATTAAGGCGCGCCCTTATCGTGCCGCGCCTTGGGTAAGAAAACCTCACTAGAAATTGCATTTTGTGATTTCAAATTTTGATACAGTTTTTCTTAAATCGGGGTTAGAAACATTTTTTCACTCAATTTGATGCCCTGATGAAGTATATGAAGTCAGATTTTCGATATCATGTACAGATTTCGGGTACTTCCAAGGCATATTTTCGAGCATTTTTTAGGATCATTTACGTATTTCCCTCATAGGAACATTCGTCCACGAATGTTAAAGAGACGTACATGAGAAGAGTATTCATAAAGTGGTCAGCCCCAATAAGAATGCATTAATACACTGAAAACATCATTTTCAAAATCTCAATCGTAAGTATAAAATCACCATGAACCTTCACAACATAAACATGAATGCATGCAAATGACTTAGGAGCTGGAACATGAGATATGAAATCACATAGAAGACTTATAATTAGAACCTTAGGCTTGATTAAGATGGAAAAGACAAGGGTATCACTTTTGCATATCCGCTTTGGCCTCCCAAGTAGCACTTTCGACTTGCTAGTTCCTCCAAAGGACCTTAACGGAAGCAGCATCCTTGTTACTCAACCTCTTCACTTGTCAATCCAAGATATCTACTGGAACTACTTCATATGTCGAGTTGTCTTCAACAACCCCCACAACATCAAGGGGCACAATAGCATTAGGATCACCCACACACTTCGTAAACATAGATACATCAAAAACCGGATGAACCAATTCCATTTCTCTAGGTAAATCCAGCTAGTAGGACACCTTACCAATCCTTCTCATCACCCTATAAGGACCCATATATCTAGGGCTTAACTTTCCCTTCTTACAGAAATGGACCACACCCTTCATGTGTGACACCTTCAAATAAACCCAATCACCAACCTTGAATTCAGGATCCCTTCTCCTCAAATCGACATAAGATTTTTGGCGACTTGGGCCTTTTTTAAACCATTCTCTAATCATCCTTACCTTCTCCATAACAACTATAGCAAGATCCGGACCCAACATAGCCACCTGTCCAACCTAAAACCACCCAACCAGTGATCTACAATATCTACCATAGAGAGCCACAAAAGGAGCAATACCAATATTAGAATGATAGCTATTGTTATATGCAAACTCAATCAATAGAAGATGATCATCCCAACTACCCTTAAGCTCCAATACACAAGCCTTAAGCATGTCCTCAAGTGTTTGGATAGTTCTTTAGGCTTGGCCATCCGTTTGAGGTTGACAGGCCATACTAAGCTTTACCTTGGTTCCAAGACTTCTTTGGAAGGACGTCAAAAGTATGAAGTGAATTGTGCACCACGATCCGATATGATGGAAAAAGGAACCCCATACAACCTCACCAAGTCATGAATGCACAACCTAGAATAATCTTTATCCCTATATGTAGTCTTAACAGGTAGAAAGTGAGCCGATTGTCATCCTATTAACCACAAACCATATGGAATCCAAACTTTCTAGTCTTGGGAAACACAACCATAAAATCCACATTATTCTCATCCCACTTCCAAGTAGGAATCTCTATGTCTTGGGTTAGCCACCCAACCTTTGATGTTCAGCTTTGACTTGTTGGAAACTATGGCAATCGAAAACAAATTTTGCAATGTCCCTCTTCATGCCTCCCCACCAATACACCTGTCTCTAATCCCTATACATCTTAGTACAACCCGGGTGAATAGAATAAGAAGAACCATAAGCCTCATCAAGAATCTCTTTCTTCAAGCTATCAACACAAGGCATACAAAACCTACCTTGGTACCTAAAGGAACCATCTCCCCCTTTGGAGAAAACCTCCACCTTACCTTCTTTTACTAATACCTTTAATTCCAACAATGTGGAATCAAGATATTGCTTAGATTTCACCTCCTCGGCCAATGAAGATTTAGAACCATCAACAACACCCCCATTATCAACTTCGTCAACCTAACCCCCAATCTAGTTAACCGATAGACCTCCATAGCCACCCTTTTTCCACTATCATCAACATGACCTAGGATACCCATGGACACCTTACTCAAAGAATCCGCCACAACACCAGCCTTACCTGGATGATAATGCAAACTCATGTCATAATCCTTAAGAAGTTCTAACCACCTTCTTTGCCTCAAGTTGAGATCGTTTTGGGTGAAGACATATTAGAGGCTCTTATGATCGGTGAACATGCCAACATGCACCCCATATAAATAGTGACGCCATATCTTTAATGCAATTACCACAACGACTAGCTCAAGATCATGGGTCGGATAGTTCTTTTCATGCACTTTGAGTTGCCAAGAAGCATAGGCTATAACCTTACCATTTTGCTTTAGAACACAACCCAAACCGAATCTAGAAGCATCACAATACATAATAAACCCCTCTAGCCTTTTCAGTAGTGACAATATAGGAGCGGAGACAAGATTATCATTTAAGGTTTGGAAGTTCTTTTCACACTCATTGGTCCACACAAACTTATCTTTCTTTTGGGTCAATTTTTTCATGGGAGAAGCAATAGAGGAGAAACCATTCACAAATCTCTGGTAGTAAGCAGCTAAGCCCAAGAAGTTCTTAATATCTGACGGGGTCAATGGGCTAGGCCAGTTTCTAATCATATTCGTCTTTCTAGGATCCACCTAAATAGAATCCCTCAACTCCACATGACCTAGGAAAGCAATTTCTTTCAACAAAAATTCACAATCATATCCGTCTTTATAGGATCCACCTTAACAAAACTTCTCATATTTAGCATACAATTTCTCTTTCCTCAATCTTTGCAACATTACCCTCAAATGACCCATATGCTCCTGCTCACTATGTGACCACATCAAAATGTCATTAATGAAGGCCACAACAAATGAATCAAGGTAGCGCTTGAAGATCTTATTCATAAGATCTATGAAAATAGCTGGTGCATTGGTCAATCCAAATGACATCACAACAAACTCAAAATGCCTATACCCAGTCTGGAAGGCTGTCTTAGGAATATCACACTCCCTCACCTTCACTTGGTGAAACCCGAACAAAGATTAATCTTATAGAAGAGGCTAGCCCCTTTCAATGATCAAACAAATCATTAATCCTTGGAAGAGGATACCTATTCTTGATGGTGATCCTATTAAGTTGCTGGTAGTCAGTACACATTCTAAGAGGCCTATCCTTATTCTTCACAAATAACACCGGTGCACCCCAAGGTGATTGGCTAGGCCTAATAAAACCCTTCTCCAACAAAACCATCAATTATTCCTTCAATTCCTTTAACTCTGCAGGGGCCATATGATAAGGGGGAATAGAAATGGGTTGAGTAACGGGGAGGAGGTTTACACCAAAGTTTGTTTCCCTTTCGGGAGGAACATCAGGAAGGTCATTTAGAAAGATATCAAGAAACTCATTTACAATTGGAATCGACTTTATGGAAAGGACTTTGGACTCCACATCCCTAACCCTCACAAGATGATAAAGACACCCCTTAGAGATCCATTTATGGGCCTTAATACAAGAGATGAATCTACCCATGACCACCACATTATGACTATCCCACTCGAAGATGGGTTCATTTGGGAATTGAAACTTGACCCTACGGGTTCTACAATTAATAGAGGCATAGTATGCACGCAACCAATCTATCCCAAGAATGACATCGAAATCAACCATATCCAACTCAACAAGATCACAAGGCAATTTTTTATACAAGATGCAAATGGGAAATTCTCTATAAACCTTCCTAGCAACAATAGATGCACCAATAGAGGTAGACACCTCATATGACACACGCAATAATTTGGACTAAGCACAGAACTTTTCAGCACCAAAGCGGGTAGTAAAAGAAAGAGTGACACCTGGATCAATCAATGCATACACATCAAAGTCAAAGAGTTTTAACATACTAGTAACAATGCCAGGCACCTCGTCAACCCCTTGCCTCCCATGCACAGCATAAAACTGATTATACCTTAGGGCATTACCTTATTGACCACCTCTCCCCAAAGTAACCATATTGGTACCCCGACCTTGAGGATGAACATGCTTACCTTTGTTGTGATTTCTAGGACAATCTATTGCCTTATGCCGCATTTCCCTACAACCATAGCAAGCACCAGTATACCTCAAGCATGGGCCATCATGACCCTTACCACACTTCGAACACACATCAAGAGGACCCACACCACCATCACCTTGAGCCCTTGGAATGTCATTGCTAAACCTCCTATAGGGAGCATGAGAAGATTCTTGGCCTCGATGAAACCAGCCACCCTTGCGACTTTGGAACTTACAATCAAAACAGGCTCTCTTGGCCACATGACTCCTCCTCTTCCTCAAATTTTCCTCCTCAATTTGTTCACCATAGGTCATCAAACGGGACAAGTCCATGTCACCAATCAACATAGCGGACTTGCACTCCCCACTCACAAAGTCGAAAATACCCATCACAAATTTATTCATCTTAGATCTTGAGTCGCCCACCAAGTGTGGAGCATATTTTGAAAGTTGGTTGAACTTGAGGGCATACACCCTTACACTCATAGACCCTTGTCTCAAATTCATAAATTCCACCAAATTGGCTTCCCTAAGCTCAAGATGAAAGAACCGATTAAGAAAAGCCACGTTAAACTCCACCCAAAGCACCACATTGTTGATTCCCTTCTCCTCCTTCCATTGATTGTGCCATATTTGTGCTACTCCTTTGAGTTGGTAGGTCGCCAACTCCGCCTTATCCTCTAAACTCACACCCATGATAGCAAAAATCTTTTAGACCTCATTAATGAACTCTTGAGGGTTCTCATTCACCTTTGACCCATAGAATTCTGGGGGATTTATCAATATGAAGTCTCTCACCCGAGAAGCTGGTATAGGAGAATAAGGGGCTTGGGCCCCTTGGTTGGCTTGATTAGCCACAACTTGTGCAAGCAAAGTGAGAGCATACGAAGCTCTCCATTAGCTGGTTGCTCCTCAGGTGTGCGAGATCTTCTTCCTCTCGTGTTAGGCATAGTCTAGCATATAAAAGGACAATTGTTAGGGGGTAAACCTTAGCTCAACTTCTATAGAACAACATAGAGTAAGAATAAAGGAAACATTTCCTAAACGCCTCAAAGCCTCTTGCTCATAGTTGTGGTGCACAACACAACCATGAACAAGACTCTAATCGACGCAGTGTGTTAGATGCCGAGGACCACTAACAACCTAGTACTGTGATACCATATTTGTAACGATCCAAGCCTAGGTCCTAGACGTAATACGACACATGGGGAATCCAAAGACACGCTAAGCAAGCCTCTTAATATATCATTACACATCCTTGGTCACGAAAGCAATAAAATACAATAAGAGATAGTAAATAGAGGCAACGGGGCTAAGGGACAACTTCCATATAATAAACACCAAGAGTTAAGAGAGAGTCAAAGCTCATAGCATAATGCAAGATATGTCCAACAACACCTCTAAAACATAGATACTTAGCAGGGGCCAAGACAAGCCATCGGGCTCATCCTTATAATCAACATATACATAAACAAAGATAGTCTTAAAATATAGTATGAGATCATAAATATCGTCCCTGACATGGAGGACTCACCAAAGAGCTTGAGAGAAGTCGTACTAGCCACGTAGAGGAGGATGATCAACTGGGGCTCCGGTTCCTATATGGTGACATCATGTAGGCATAGATTATGCATTAGTACGTCTAAATATACTAAGTATGTAGGATACAACGCAACAAGTGATAAGCACCATAAGTAAAATGCATAACATAGACAATTGATAAGCATATAGTAATATTGCTTGTATGAATGATGCTTGAAGTAAAACCATATATAAAACATAGTACATGTGTGGAAAGTGACCATCAATATAGAAAATCAAGGTACAAACCCCTCGATATGGTTAATGGGGTACCAACTCCTCAATATGGTTATACGGGCCTACTAATCCCCATACTAGGCAATCAAGGTGCGAACCCTTCGATGTGGTTAATGAGGTATCAACCTCTCAATATGGTTATATGGCCCTACTACCCCCCATACTAGGCAACCAAGGTACCAACCCATTGATGTGGTTATACGGGCCTGCTACTCCCCGTACTAGGCAACCAAGGTACCAATCCCTCGATATGGTTGCCTGAGCCTACAACCCCCTGAGCTAGGCTTGGTTGACTCACAACAATATAGAAGTTCATCATGAAGTTAGCATATATACAACGTAATTTCATCATCATAAAATATTCAACTCATAATACATACGTTGGACCTTCAATTCCTCAAGAAATCATAACTGGACATTTCATCAAACACTTAGCGGGTGTGCAGTGCTAGTGTAAAACCATATAATTTAAAACTAGAATCACGCTAGAAAATTCATTGTAAAACTATCAATAGATACTTGGTAACACCCTCAATCAATGTACAACAAAGCCCTTCATCAAATCTCACAATACATCTTAGATTCATAGCTCAAAACATGCTAAAACAACAATATTTTCATAAAACCCCTACATATTGTGCAGTGAAATTCATAATAGATAAGACCTATGAGTAAATCAACTTTAAATCATACAATTTTAGGTAAAAGAGTTCTTGGATATCTATGGGTGAAAGGAATCCATAAAAAAATCCACATACCTTAGCTTTGGAGAATAACTTGATGAAGATTGGAGATGGAGACTTGAAGATTGAATGAGAACCTTAAGATCCCGATGAGTTTTGGAACTCGAATTTAATAGTGAGATATTTGGCCAAGTGTTTGAGTGAGTATTAGGAAATTTGTGAATGATATGAGGGTGAAATATTGCTAAGTACAGGTATTTTAACATTTGTAAACACTTAGGCCAAAGACTGAAAAGTCTTGGACCGAACTTAAAAAATAACACCCAAAATGAACTAAGGAATTCACTTGGCATGTCGCGCCTTCGGCGCGAAAACCTCACTGGAAATCGCATTTTGCGATTTTCAAATTTTGACACGGCTGCTCTTAAATCGGGATTAGATCCATTCTCCACTCAATTTGACCCCCTGATCAAGAATATGAAGTCATGTTTTTGATATCACGCACAGATTTTGAGATATATAGAAATTACGATTCCAGACACTTCCGAGGCACAATTTCGAGAACTTTTTCGGGTCATTTAAGGGCTTTAATGCAAGAAATAAATATATACTTGACCACCACATCATGACTCTCCCACTCAAGAATGGGTTCATTAGAGAATTGAAATTTAACCTTCTGAGTTCTACAATCAATAGAGGCATAATATGCATACAACCAATCCATCCCAAGAATGACATCAATATCCACCATATCGAACTCAACAAAATCACAAGGCAATATTTTATGCAAAAAGAAAATAAGATAATTTCTATAGACCCTTCTAGCAAAAATGGATGCACCAAAGGGAGTAGACACCTCTTAAAACTCACATGCCACGACCCAAGCCTAGGGCCTATACGTGACACGGCGAATGGGGAACCCGAAGAAACCCAAAGCAAGCCTCTTAAGTTATCATTACACATCATCGGTCGCGGAAGCATATAAATGACACAAGGAGTAAGAACAGGGGCAAAGGGGATAAGGAGGAAGCTTGCATAATATCATAATCAAGAGACAAAAAGTCATCTCTCATATCATAGATACAAAACTTATCCAACAAACACCTCTAATACATAGATAAGAGTGGGGACCAAGACAAGCAACCGGGCTCACCCTCATAGTCGAAATAGAAAATAAAGAAGGTGTCTTAATACATAATTTGAGAAATATAGACTAAGGTCCCCAAAGTGGAGAACTCACCAACTAGCTTGAGTAGTACCGAACTAGCCACGTGGAGGAAGAGGATGATCAACATGGGCACTAGTTCCTACATGGTGATATTATGTGGGCAAGAGTACGCATTAGTATGTTTGAATGTACTAAGTATGTTGGATGTGATGCAACAAGGGGATAGACATCATAATCAAAATGCATAACAACAGAAAAAAGGCATAATATAACAATATGGCATGTATGATCAATACATAAGTAAAACGTGCTTAGGTAACTCATGCTCATATAGGATATCATATGTGTAGAAGAGACTAAGATAGATTTCGAAAGTACAAACCCCTTGTTAGGTTAGTGATGATATCACCAGTCACCCTAGTGTGAGGTACAAACCCGTCATCTAGGTTAGTGATAATTGCATCTATCACCCTAGTGTGTGAGGTACAAGCCCCTCATCTAGGTTAGTGGTAATCTCACCTACCACCATGGTTTTTGAGATACTAACCCCTCAACTAGGTTATTCGGACTCTTAATCCCCTAGGACCGGGCATGGTCTAATGCAACACATTATATAGATTACATCATATGCATAAGCTCATTTCATCATGCTAACTCATTCATATCATATCTCATGCTTTGGACCTTCAATTCCTCAAGAAACCACATCTGGACATTTTAACAAACATTTAGTGGGTGTATAATGCTAGTATAAAACCATGGAATATAGAGATGAAGTCATGCAAGAAAACCCATTGTAAAACCATCAATCAACACCTTAAAACACCCTCAAGAAATATACATCAAAACCCCTAATCAAATCTTACATTAGATCCAAGATTTATAGCAGAAAACATAGCAAAACAATCATAACTTTACACAGCTTTAACATAGTTCATAGACATATTTATACTGGTAAACCCATCAACAAAATCAACTTTAAATCATGTAAATTGATTAAAACAGAGATTAGGGCATCATTGATGGAAGGACCCAATGGTTAGAACCTACATACCTTAGCTTTGAGGAAGCTCTTGATGAAAATTGAAAATGGAGGCTTGAAGCTTGAAGAAAATCCTTAGTTTCGGATGAGGGTTTTGTGACTTGAATTTGGGAGTGAAAATTTTTGCTAAGTGTTTGAGAGGATATTGGTGAATGTTTAGGATGATATAAGGGTGAAATATGGCTAAGTATAGGTAAAAACACATTTGGGAACACTTACTCCCAAGACCCAAAAGCCTTGGATCGAGATAAAAATCACTGCCAACAGAATACACATTTCTGTATCTGGTCCATGATGTGGACTTGCCGCAGAGGCAAAATTAATACGTGTATTCGACATCTATGCGTCACGGCACTGTCCCGAATAAATTTTGGATAAGAAAAATTACGAAAATGAAATTGCTAATGATTTGCTCTTAAATTGGGGTTAGACCCTCTTCCCCCAAATTTTGACCTCCTAAACAAGAATATGAAGTCAGATTTTCGATATCATGCTCGAATTTTGAGATATATGAAATTTAAAATTCCAGGCATTTCGAGACACATTTTTGGGCACTTTTTGGAGTCATTTCAATATCACCCCCTTGGGAGAATTCATCCCCGAATGTAAAGGAGATATACAAAACAAGTATAATCATGAACAAATCATCCCCAATAAGAATGCAACATTACGTTAAAACACCATTTTCAAAACCTCAACATAAGTGTAAAATCATCATAAATTTGTCAACTTAAACATGAATGCATATGAATGACATAGGGGCTAAAATATAAGACTTGAAATTGTATAGGGGACTTAACATTAGTACCTTAGGCTTGAGTTGAGTGGAAGAGATAAGGATATTGGTTTTGCATGTCCACTTCGGCCTCCCATGTAGCATTTTTGGTTTGTTGGTTCCTCCAAAGGGCCTTAACGGATGCCACCTCCTTGTTCCTCAACTTCTTCACTTGCCTATCAAAAATTTGAACTGGATCCTCCTCATAAGTCAATTTATCCTCAATAACACCCATAATATCAAGAGGCACAATAGCATTAGGATTACCAACACATTTTCTCAACATAGAGACGTGGAATACCGGATGAACCAAATTCATTTCACTAGGCAGCTTCAACTAATAAGATACCTTGCCAACCCTCTTTATCACCTCATAAGGACCAACATATCTTGGACTCAACTTCCCTTTTTAACCAAAATGGACCACAACTTTCATTGGGGAACTTCCAAATAAACCCAAACACCCACTTTGAATTCAAGGTCTCTTCTTCTCACATCGGCATAGGATTTTTGATGCCTTTGGGCTGTTTTCAACTTTTTCCTAATTATTCTAACCTTCTTAAGAGCCTCTATGACCAGATTCGGTCCCAATAAAGCCATCTCTCCAACTTCAAACCAACCAAATGGTGATCTACAATGTCTCCCACAAAGAGCCTCAAAAGGAGCCATATCGATGCTGGAGTGATAGCTATTGTTACAGACAAACTTAATCAAAGGAAGATGGTCATGCCAACTACCCCTCAACTCCAATACACTTTCCCTAAGAATATATTCAAGGGTTTGAATTGTCTTTTCGGCTTGGCCATCCGTTTGAGAGTGGAAGGTCGTGTTAAGATGAACTTTTGTACGAAGAACCCTTTAAAAATACCTCCAAAAGTGCAAAGTGAATTGTGCACTACGATCTAATATAATGGACAAAGGAACCCCATATAACGTCACTAACTCATTGATGTAAGACCTTGCATATTCTTCAGCCCCATTTGTGGTCTTAAACGGTAGAAACTGAGCTGATTTCGTCATTCTATCAACCACAACCCAAATGGAATGAAAACCCTTTCTAATTTTGGGCAACCCAACCACAAAATCCATATTAATCACCTCCAACTTCCAAGTGGGAATCTCTATGTCTTAGGTTAGGCCACTTGGCCTTTCAAGTTTGGCTTTGTCTTGTTTGCAGCTATGGCAACCGAAAATGAATTTGGCAATGTCCTCCTTCATGCCTCCCCACTAATACACATCTCTCAAGTCTCTATACATTTTGGTGGAACCGTGGTGGATATAATAAGAAGAATTATGGGCCTTATCAAGGATTTTCTCCCTCAAACCACCAACACAAGGCACACACAACCTACCTTTGCACCTAAGGTAACTATCTCCCCCTTGGGAGAAAACCTCTACTTTGCCCTCTTTCACCAAGGCCTTCAATTCAAGCAAGGTAGAGTCAAGATCTTGTTTTCCTACCACCTTATTAACCAATGAAGACTTAGACCCATCATCAACAACAACACCATTATCAATAACCTCTTCCAATCTGACCCCAACCAATCTAGCTAATTGATGCACCTCCCCAGCCATTTCCTTACACCTCCATCAACATGAGCTAGGCTACCCATAGACGCAGTACTCAAAGCATCTGCCACAATATTTGCCTTACCAGGATGGTAATGCACACTCATGTCATAGTCTTTAAGAAGTTCTAGCCACCTCCTTTGCCTCAAGTTGAGATCTTTTTGAGTGAAGACACATTGGAGGCTCTTGTGATTTTTGAACACATCAACATGCACCCCATACAAGTAGTAACGTCAAATCTTTAATGCAAACACAACGGCGACTAACTATAAATCAAGGGTGGGGTAGTTCTTTTCATGTACCTTGAGTTGTCTAGAAGCATAAGCTATGATTTGAATCAACACACAACCCAAACCAACCCGGGAAGCATCACAATACACTACAAATCCCTCAAGCCCATCTAGCAGTGATAATATAGGAGCAGACACAATCTTGTCTTTAAATATGTGAAAGCTTCTCTTGCAATCATCGGTCCACACAAACTTAACCTTCTTTTGAGTCAATTTTGTCATAGGGGAAGCAATGGAGGAGAACCCATTCACAAACCTTCTATGGTAACTCGCAAGGCCTAATAAACTGCTAATATCCAATGGGGTCAATGGTCTAGGCCAATTTCTAATCATATCGGTCTTCTTGGGATCAACCTTAATACCATCCCCCGACACCACATGACCCGAGAATGCAACCTCCTTCAACAAAAATTAACACTTTTCGTATTTGGCATACAATTTCTCCTCCCTCTATATTTGTAACACAACCCTTAAGTGTCGCATATGCTCGTACCTACAATGTTAATAGATAAATATATCATCAATCAAGACAAAAACAAAGGAATCAGGGTAGGGTTCGAAGACCCTTTTCATTAGGTCCATGAAGATGACCGGTGCATTGGTCAATCCAAATGACATCACAACAAACTCATAATGCCCATATCTAGTCCGAAAAGCCATCTTAGGAGTATCATATTCCCGCACCCACACTTTGATAATATCTGAAGCAAAGATCAGTCTTAGATAAAAAGCTAGCCCCTTGTAATTGGTCAAACAACTCATCAATCCTTAGAAGAGGATATTTACTCTTGATGGTGACACAATTGAGTTGCTGGTGGTCACTGCACATTCTAAGTGACCCATCCTTATTCTTCATAAACAACACTAGAGAACCCCAAGGTGATTGGCTAGGCCTAATAAATCCCTTCTCTAACAAATCTTTCAATTGTTCCTTTAACACCTTCAACTCCGCCAGGGATGTACAGTAAGGGAGAAATAGAAATGGGTTGAGTATCTGGAAGGAGATCTATGCCAAAATCTATCACCCATTCGGGAGGGACACTGGGAAGGTCATTTAGGAAGATATCAAGGAACTCATTTACAACCAAAACCGACTCTATAGAAGGGACTTTAGACTCCACATCCCTAACCCTCATAAGATGGTAAAGACACCCCTTAGAGATCAACTTACGGGCTTTAATGCAAGAAATAAATCTACTCTTGACCACCACACATTCATTCTCCCACTCAAGGATGGGTTCATTAGGGAATTGAAACCTGACCCTATGGGTCCTACAATCAATAGAAGCATAGTACGCATGCAACCAATCCATCCCAAGAACGATATCAAAATCTACCATGTCCAATTCAATAAGCTCACGAGGCAAAAACTTATGCAAAATGCAAATGGGAAAAGTTCTATAAACTTTCCTAGCAACAATAGAGGCATCAATAGGAGTAGACACTTCATATGACTCATGCAACAACTTGGGGTCAACATGGAACTTTTTAGCAATAAAGGGAGTAATAAAAGAAAGAGTGGTACACAGATCAATCAAAGTATATACATAAAAGTCAAAGATTTTCAACATACTAATAAAAATATCGGGAACCTCACCAACCCCTTGCCTCCCATCTAAAGCATAAAATCGATTGCGCCTTGGGGTACCACCTTGAGGACCACCTCTACCTAATGGAATCACATTTGCACCTCGACCTTTGCAATGGTTTCTTAGACAATCTACCTTCTTGTGACCAATCTTCCCACATTCATAACATGCATTAGAACACTTAAAACATGGGCCCCTATGACCCCCTCCACATTTAGGACACACAATAACGGGAGCCATAGCACCAACACCTTGAGACCTAGGGAAGTCATTGGCAAACTCCCTATTAGTAGCATGAGAAGGCCCTTGGCCTTGATGGAACTAGTCACCCTTTTGGAATTTACCCCTAAGACGGGCCCTCTTAGCCTCATGCCCCCTTCTCTTCCTTAATTTCTCCTCCTCTATTTGTTCAGCATAGGTACTAGGGAGACCATAAATAGAACATTAATTACCTATATTTAAATAAGGAAAATAAGGTAAATCCCAACTAGGAAAAGAATCTTGACAATCTCATAAAGTTTGACTAGTCTTCTCTCCGAACTTGGGCAAAAAGCAACCTTTCTTGTGGATGATTCTTGGACTCTTCTTGTCCTTATTTGAAGTAAATTTAACCCTAAAATAATCCCACTTGTACTTGACTTTGGGCTTCCAGATAATTATAATCCACCTTGAGCTTTAGGTTTTCTTCCCTGACAAGACACATTTGGTTCTACAATTGAAGCCCATTGAGCTTATCATTAAACTCCTTGGTTTCAAATCTTGTTATGGCATATCTTTGATCTTATAAAGCTTTCATATTTTTCATATTTGTAATTCAATAGGGCATAGCTTTGTATGAAGCTATCAGTCCGACTACTAGAGATGCTTGCCAATCATCCACATCACGAGGCCACTACCACCATTTCTGCTGATGATGATGAGTCCAAGAGGCCTCTGCAAAACTCATATTTTTAAGGAGATAAGGCCTACTTCTAGCTCCTCCACTATACTAGAGGTCATGCCTTCACATCCTCAGATTTCAGGTATAGTTTATATCTCCACGAAGTTCATTCAGGCTCAGGTACCATGCCAGGCTCACACAAAGTCTTAGTTGACTTAGTTATTGCAGTAGATCAGGCCTTGGGTTTGCATGTCCATATTAGAGTCTAAGGATCACATGCAAGATTGTTACACAACTGCATTTGAGGGTATATTAGAATTGTTACATGGATGTATGGTTGCATTTAAGAGGCGTGTGGCAGACCGCCTTAGATCAACTTAGATCAAAGACAAAATAGCCATTCGGATGGAGATCCATCAGCTCCGTGATATGATCAGTACTATAGCTCCAGATCCACTAACAATTACTATATCAATTTTGGACCTATTTGCAGATGAGCCCCAACTCATGCTTCTAGGAAGTGCTGTGGTATGAAAGATGATGATCCTAAGGCTTCTAAGCATCATGCTGAGAGGCTAGAGAGAGAGAGAGAGAGTAGACAGAGGCTTCTAGACAAGCCTATTTTAAGGATGAGGTAACACAGTGTGCACGTGAGTGGCAGATTGTGAGGGATGTTGTGCCCTCAAGTTAGGCAGTTGTGATAATAGAGACCACCCGACTGGTTGAGGGTGGTGATTTACAAACTAGGACTAGTGCTTAGGCACCCAAGTATATTCTTTTTGACGCCTACATTAGTGTTTATTTTATTTTGATTTCATTGAGGAAAATGCAAGGAGTTTTCAATAGGATGTGGGTAGCTATTGGCCTCAGTAAAGTCTGAGTAACCAAGGCCTATATGTACTCTAATTTTTAAGTCTCCAGGGTTTTCTTTCCTATTTTCTTTCCCTAAGAACATTTATTGTCTGTTGAAATGGCATGTTTAGGTTGTAGAAGTAACATTGGTAGCATATTGCATTGATATTTGAGGCACATAATAGTTTATGCTAAAAAATGATGCCTCTCTATTTTTGAATGATACCTCTCTGTTTATAAATTGATGTGCTGGTAGGTAGTTTTAATAACTCCCATGTTGGATCTGTGGTTGGCAGTGTTTGTTTTGGTAAGATAGGGTTAATGTTAATAAAATGCATGACTTGAGAGTTTATATTGACAATGTATTCAGTGCCAAGTGTGTGTGAACTTTATTGTGTAGTTCTTATATTATGTTTAAACCTAGAACTTACACTGTTATTTTGACTGAGACTGTACATTAGTTGGTTAGGAATGGATCACAGGCCTTTGTTCATAATAGTCCACCTAGCCTAAAGTTACCCACCTAACGCACTATGTATCCCTTGATCCTAATGTTTGAGCCATATATGTACCCTTTTTTTTGTAAATACCTGAGTAGTTGAACCTTTTTGTTTGTGTAAGCTTGAATCTGGCCTTGATCCTTCCATGAATATTATGCATCATAACTCAGGCTAAAAGTCTATATTGAGGGTGGCTTCCAAAAGTGTCCCCGGTTCATAGTTTGGATATTATGCATCTCAACTCAAGCCAAAAGCCTAATTTGAGTGTGGTTGCTGCAAATAAGTCATAACGAGATGGGAAGAGAAGCATAGTAGTATAATGAAAAAGCGAAATGTATGAAACGGGTTTGAAAAAAAACAAATATATGTCAAAATGTGAGATAAAAAGAAAAAGAATTGAGAAAAATAAAAGGTAATTAAATGAAAAGTCAAATAAGTGCACCCGAAAGTGTTTGAAACAAGAAAACGGGAATAATGAGCTCAAATGCTAGAGTTGGTAAGGCAAAGTGCGAAATAGCACCGTATCAAGGAGGGAGATTAGTCACTAATTTCCGAAAAGATCATATCAAGCCCCCCGAAGCCTACATACAAGCTGAGAAATTCGTATACTAATCCTAGATCAACTAGTCGAATGTCATGGTCATGATTATTGGGGTAAGCCTATGGTATTGAACATAGTATTTAAGCATCGATTATGAGAGTAAGCTTATTTTTCAATCCCTAACTTTCATTAAGAGTAAATCAGTTTGAGGGAGACATGGGATTTCTTTTTATCAGGGCACTTGAATTACATTGTTAATTGGGGACTATCTCGTTGATTGTTGCTCATGTACATTTCCTTTCTAGTCAAAGTTACTCTGTCATGTATTTATCCGCTTGAGTTTGATGATTGTCTTGTATATGCACTGATGAATTTAAATGTGTATCTGTGATTGATTGATATATGATGTATGCCATGAGATTGAGGTGTATGTGTTTAGTGTACTCCATATGTTAGATCAAGTCTGTCGCTTGAGGACAAGCAATAATTAAGTTGATGGTGTTGATGTGCTACAAAAATACGGTACTTTTAATACTTTAAACTTAGAATTTTGTGTGTTTTCTAAGCAATGTTACTAGATTTGATGCGTTTTTATGTTGATTTTGCAAGATTACAGGAGTCTGAGAGTCTTCGTATTGATTTCTATAGATTGTAGCTTTTTCATTGTGTATGAGACCATCTACAGTACGTAGTTTGATTCATTAGCTGTAGATGGGGTATGTAGTCTGATCCAGTGAAAGCCTATTTTTCTAAAGTTGATATTATGGGTTACCAAGATGGATCGTGGTTTGTTTCACGACCCATAGACTAGCCCGTGAAAGCAAGGCCCTGCATTATGCATAGTTCTGAAAGTTAACAGGACTAAGGCACTTACGTTTCGTAAGTCATTCTACAGTCCGTAAAAGGTGAGTCGTACAATGAAGATAATTTTTGAATATACAATCTATGAAAGAATTCCAGGAGCCGCCCAAGCATCTATGGTCCATACCTCATCTGTTGGAAGGCCCTAATTCTAGTTTTCCTAATCAATTAAGGATTTGGATTTCTTATATTATAAAGGGTTTTTAGGTATTTTAGATGTACAAAACATTAGAATTTATATTATTGCATTGTTTTAGCTTTTTCTTGGAGATTTGAGAAGATAATTTGTGATCTTATCTTTGGGTTTAGTAATGGAATTGACATAATGATTTCGGATTTCTTGTTCTTTAATTTTTAATTTTAAGTGTTTAATTATGCAAATTCATAACATGATTCTTTCATCTACAAGGAACATGATTAGCTAAATCCACAAATAGGGTTGTACGAACCATGAAGAACTAACAAAGTAAAATCAAATAACTTATAATCCTTGGAAAGTGTGTATGCACGTATTATTTATTCCTTCAATTTGAATGCTTTTTAGTGCATGGCCAACATTAGAACTCATCTTATTCTTACTCGTTGGCCCAATGGGGTAATGGATGGCAAATGAGCACGCTTGTTTAATCTACCTAAATGGCACAAGGGATCACTACAAAAAAAAGAAAATTTTAACGACCACTTCTTATGAAGGGAAATGAATTCAGTCGCTATAAATACATTTATAGTGGCCAATAATTTTTTCGATCGTTATAAATACATTTATAGCGATCAAATTTTTTTCTCCAGTCGTTATAACTATACTTATAGTGACCAAAATTTTTTCAAGTCGTTATAAATACACTTAAGTGACCAAATTTTTTCTGGTCGTTATAAATATATTTATAATGATCAAACTTTTTTGTGATCGTTAAAGACAAATTTTAATCTAACATTAATGAGGGGATAAATTTTATCATTAAAAAATATAACATCCCATCGTTAAAACATATTAATGAGTGTAAAAATATGTTTTAATTAATATGAGTGCAAAGTGATTAGATCAAATCATGTTAAATCATGTTTAAGTATAATAAGTGATATTTTGTTAATCATTCAGTCATTCTCATAAGAATCCTCCGATCCATCTTTTATAATTTTTCTTATTTCATTAAAAAAAGTTTAATAAAAAAACATTAATATATTATTTTTTAATAACTTTATCCATCATTCTTATTATACTCAATCATACAAAATTTCAAAATATTACAAAAACGTTTAGTTATAATCTTTTTGGCATAATTTTTTGAATCAAATAATTTCTTGATATAGTTTCTATATATGTTTTTATTTTAAGAGAAATTTATTCATCTTTACTTGACCTTTTTAAAAATGCAAATGAAGTTGGTCAAAACAAAAAACTGTAATGAAACAAAAAATTAAAAATAGAGGTAATAATATTAAATATATATTTATGAGCTTATGAGATTAATTTAAGGTAGAAAAATTATATAAATTTTGTAGTAAGTAATTTTCTCAAGAGGATATATAGATATTTCTCCACTTTCAAATTACCTCGACCAATAGACATAAGAATCAATATTCAGTAATAATGTTTCTTCTAATAAAAAATATATATTATATCAACCTTTTTTTTCATTATTGGTTGTGAAACTAACAAGTGTAGACAAAGAAAAATTATCCTTTTGAGTTAGAAATGTATAAAGTACAATTTTACAACCAAAATATTTTAAAAGCTTTACATGACATTACAATCAACTACTAATCAATTAAGAAATCGTGCTTTTTTTATTATTTAAAATTTAAGACAATATAATTGATTTGTATCTCACAATAATTTTAATGACATTGAATTAAATATATTAGGTGAGTACCATTAGTAGAAAAAGTGAAACTAAACGAAGTGGGGATTTTATCCATGAAGCAATGTGCAAAAAGTCAATAACATAAAGTTCAAAATACAAAACAAACAATATTATGTCGAGAACTAAAAAACTCAACTTTGTTTTCAGTAAGTTGTGAGAACAGTACAAAATTTTATATTTCATTGTGGTTAATCTTTGATTTTGTGAAAAAGAAAAAAGAAGATAATAGTTATTAGGAGTGTTATTAATAATCTTACATGACGTTTTTATACTTATCTTTTGATAGACCATGCAGTTTGAAGAACTCATCCTCAGAAAATATGTAACAAAGTATAAGCAATGAAAAATTTTGAAGCATAGGAGGAATGTATTTCACGTTTCAGAAATGATAAAGATATTCTAGTTTTTCTTTGATTAAGAGTTAAAAATATAATATCATACAATTTGCATATATATATTTTTGTAAAATTATGCAATATCATTTTTTATAGTTAAGAATGGAATTTTATATGAATATAATTAATTTTTATGTTTTCATATGTGACATATTTGTATGTTTGTGTGTGTGTATATGCACCTTTGTTAATCCAATTTGTAGTTATAATTAAAGTTTCAATAACTAGTACTGAAGGGAGCCTTGGAAAAACTAGTAATGATGTTGTCATGTGACCAGAAGGTCATGGGTTCAATCTTGGTAACATCATCTGGAATAAATGCAAGGTAAGGCTACGCACTATAAATCTTTTCGGTCGGGCCCTTCCTCGGAATTGCACCAAATTTCTATTTTTTTTGTTAACTAGAATATCATTTTTGAAGGAAAAATGTGGTTTCTAAAAAGAGGTATAATGATAGGATTTTTGTCATTCTTAAAGCTGTTTTAATGAACGGATTAAATTCGGCCATTAACTTTTAACGGCAGAGCTTTTAATGACTGGTGACGATGGGATTTTTACCGATCGTTATTGACTAATAATGACCGGATTTATACTTTTAGCGACTAAATTTTCCCTCGTTAAAGACCTATATTCTTATAGTGGATGGTTGTACTCGAACAAGGTAAGGGAAATTAAGGCAACACCAATAGATGACCCAAGTTCTGCTTAGTAAGGCAAATTAAATAATTATTTTACATAAAACTCCCACTCTCGAGAAGTAAGTCAATTACTTCATCTGGATTGCTTTAGTTACTCCAAGTCTAGACCATATTTCTCGTGGGATCGACCTTAACTATTGTTAGGTTCTATATTTGAACAACGACTGCTTATACCTTAATTGGGAGGTGTACTTTGGGCGTGAACAACTAACAGGAGTACTAGACCTCTGGATTTCATGGTTGGAGATGGTGTGTGGGTGAAGGCATCACTCATGAAGGGTATGATGAGGTTTGGAAAGAAGGGAGAGCTCAGTCGTAGGTTTATTTGCCAATTTGCAATCTTGAGGAGGGTAGGTGAGGTTTCATATGAGTTAGCACTGCCACCGAGACAATCAATAGTTCATCCTGTATTTCACGTCTCCATGCTCTTTCGATACATTCAAATGCTTCCCATGTGATTTCCTATGATTTAGTTGAATTGGGTTCAGCCTTGTATTATGAGGAGGAGATGGTAGTTATATTAGACAGGTAGGTCCAAAGGTTGAGTACCAAGGATATATCTTCGGTGAAGGTTCAATGGTGACACCATCCCATTGAGAAGGCTACTTGGGAGTTGGACTCAGCCTTGTTTAAGCTTCAAGTACCTTTCTTTTCCATATATTCAAGGTCAAATATTAATTTTAGTGTTGAATGATGTAATGACCTTGCCAATGATGTTTGAGCTCATTGTAAAAATTACTATTTTGCCCTTCCATAAGTTGTTTTGGACATATTTTAAACTATTTGAGTTATTGGAACTGGAATCTTGTGTTTTAAAAGTGGAAAATATGAGTTTTGGTATTTTTGGAAGGTTAAGTTGTTTAGTAAATGAGTTTTTTGTACCAATATTAGTTTCAAGAGTCAGATCAAAATCTTTTGTACCTTAGCTCCGTAATGTCTAATGTAAGGACCCAAATTTTCATATAGCTTTGGTGATGCCTGGGATTTGGTTTTGGAAAGTTTTGGGCTAAGGTGACACCTTATGGAAGCCTCCACGGGCTATGTTAGCCTAGTGTGGGACCCTAAATCAGTTTAAACTCCTTCATTACTATTCATCTTATTCTTAACACTTAGCTTCTCATTCACTAGCTCAAACGCCTTCCGACTTCTCATTCACTCGCTCAAACACCTTCCAAATCCACTTTTCAAGCTCCAACAGGGGTTTCCCATGGAACCTCCAAGCTCAATCTAAGTTCACTTCCAAGCCCACAATTTAATCTTATTCATGTTTTTTAAGGCCATCATGGTTCCCCTATATCAAGTCATGTTCAATGAAATTCCATTGGCTAAGTTTTTCACAAGTACTGATAGAAGGGTCAACTTTAAAGGGTCATATCTATTAGCACAAAGGGAACTGGTGGATCAAAACCTATCAAATTAAAGATATTTAAATTAACTTTCCAACGCACTTGTTTTCACCTCATTTAGAGTTCGAATGAAGAATTATGCCCATTTTTGTAAAGCCCTCCTGTGCTGTGTTGTCACCATTTCTCTAAGGCAAGCCACACAGGTAACCAAATGGGCCGTGTGGCTTCCCATGAACCCTGTGGATGTTCCATTATAAAATTCCTACCCAAGATTATTTTTTAAGTGTGGAATCACATCCTTTACGCTTGTAAGGCCCGTGTGCATGAGCTTGAGCTTGAACCAACAAATTTTTGGGACTAAGTATGGGGTACGACTAGGTTCACTAGCCGTGTAGCATGCCACTGTCCATGTGGCCAGCCATGGGGCTCCCTTTCCATTAAAAGTTTCTTTAAGTGAGGGGGCATGGGCAGTCACACGGATCGTGTGACTCCAAACGGCCTATCGTACCCTCCGTACAAGTGAACTTTGCCTATTTTTTCTAAGTGTAGAAGTCAAGTTCCAACATCTAGAATTTTTTCTAAGTGTAGGTTCACGTGTAAGTACATGTGCCATGTAATGCCACGCGGGCCGTGAACCCTCCCTTGAGATGGTGACATGCAATTATTCTACTCATTTCATTAATGGTATTTTTCTAAATTTAATTGATTCTAGTGACTTTTTGGGACTTCCTATGCTATTTTAACACTTCCTAAAGACCTAAACCCCATTCCTAATTATCAAATTCATTCCACCCAATTTGAAAATACTCTCAAACTTCTCTCATGAACTGTGTTACCAATCAATATTTGGAATCAAGGGAAGGCCTAATCTTCTTCAAATTTCTTCCTAGAATTCCTTCCTTAGCTAAGGTATGAGGTTTTGATCCTTGATTTCTTTCAGTCAAGTAGACCCAAGTCTTTTCAATCAAATTTCATAAATTTAAGCTCTCTTTGAATATGGTTTTCATTATTTGGATTACTAAATTTAAATTGACGTATGTGCTCTACATATTTGATGATTTTAAGTTACTTTAAGCCCTATTATGATGATTTACATTGAGTTTATGAAATTATGAATATGTATGTTCCTTCTTAAGACTTGTTTATGCATGGGTGATTATTTTATGATTTTAAATGTGGATTTAATTATACTTTCACTTGAATTTCATATTATATTGTTGAATCTAGATTGAATCTTAATGACCCATTCTTTCGTCACATCACTCATGGCATTGCATTCATGACATGAGATTTTTATGAAAATTATGAAGTGGGTTTTAAGCTCAATTATGTTCCATGATATGATTTTGATAAGATACTGATTATGACAAGAATGTGATCACATACATGTCTATGATTATGGCTCTTGGAGCATTATGGTTGCTTGCACCATTATGTATGTATGAATGAGCTACTCCTGTGCACGAGTCTTATGATTATGATTATGATTCTGCATTTTATCGATATGAATTATTATGAATAATATTTGGCCTTTAGGCCTAAGAATGCATTTAAATGTTTTGATTTGACTTACTCCTCTTGAAAACATGTATATGTATATTATGAGTATTCTTGTGGGATGACGACTTAGCACCGATGGATTGAGGGAGTACTCTCTTTCCTAGAAATATGTGCCTAACGTAGGTTATGTGAAATCCTTTCCAAAATGGGATATGTTCCCATAAGGAAGGTTGCTTCATACGAAATGTGATTGGTTCCCATAAGGTAAAGTATAATGTGACATGATATGCTATATGTGGAAATCCTATCCAAAATGGGATATGTTCCTATAAAGAAGGTTGCTTCATACGAAATGGGATGTGTTCCCGTAAGGTGGAGTATGGTTTACCTTTGGCAAGTAAACCACCTCTTTACCGAAGAGGGGATTTCGTCGGGATTCTAAGTAATAACTCATTTGGTTTTACTTATGTTGGTTGGGGTCACATACCCACTGTGTGTATATATATATATATATATATATATGAGAAGCATCTACACATCATGCATCAGGAATTTCCTGGCATATTGTTATATTATATTCCTTGTTATATATCTCTTTCTGTATTATGTGTCCTCGTCATCTTACATTAAAGTGTAGGTTTGGTAAGATTCAAGCATCACACCATGCATACTTAGTATATTCAAATGTTTTAACACATACCTTTTCCTACCAAGGACTTTAATCATCCACTGTTTGATGCTTAGCTCAGATCACAAGTTGCTTGTAGTGGTGAGTCCTATCTTCCAAGGACGATCCACCATCCTTCTACCAATGTTACATTTTATCTCTTTACTTCTTTTTAGGGTAAGCTCGGGGTATGTCTTGGCCCCGATCTATCTTATGTTGGAGGCGTTTTTGGACACCTTGAAAATTCTTTTATGTTATATGTTAAGTGTTATGGTCGAGGTTTAAGTTATGGCTTGGATACCTTTGGCTATCATTATGTGATTTTGTTACGAGTTTTGTGGTTTCATTACATGATGTGATGGAAAGACCCTACTCCCAGAATTTCCTCCATAGTATCAATCCTATTTTCCGTCCCTTAGAACTATGTATTTTCATTGAAATGCGCTTCCCAACCAATGATGTGAGTTTTGGTACTTTAAAGCTTGATCGGGGACTCTTGAGTTCTCATTTTCTGTATCACTCCTAGACCGCAAGTCCGAGCCGTGACATCTAATTTGGTCTAGGAGAAGTTATAAAACTTAATTTGGAGACAAAATGGAGATTTTGTGTCCAAAAGTTGCATTTTTAGTTATTTTCGGAGAAAGAGTTTGTCTTTGGTTAACATTCGGTGTTCGGAAGCTTGAACCAAAATTCCAACATTTCCAGAAGTTCTGGATTGTTAAGCTAATACTAGAAATAATGTCATTGTAATTTTTAAAGTTTCAAAGGGTATTTTTGGTCTATTGAGTTTTAAACTAGTTTTAATGAGTTGTATCAATAACTACGTTGAGGAGACCTCAAAATCAAATTCTGATATTTTTACTGAGTCTGGATTGTCATTTTTAGTATGGATATATGTCATAGTTTGGTTTCTGAATGTACCTTGAGGGTCCATTTCTAAAATTATAGCTGAATTGTTGCAATCTGGTGCAACTTATTATTACTCCCCGCGTTCATAGAGGTCTAGCCTTCACTCCCTTCTCCGCATTCATGGTGGGAGCCTCCATCTTCAGGGACATTTACTGCCCCTTCTCTGAATTTTCATATGACTTCTCACATTCATGGAGGTCTGCGCTTGTGTGATCTCCATGTTCACGGACTCGTTGCTACATTTGCAGAGTGTATTATACCTAACCAATTTTTAAATTACCTAAATAACATTTTCATCATTTTCAAGCTTTGATTAGCAATTTTTGAAGAGACTGTTCAGGGAAAACATTTTGGTAAGTGTTCCTAACACTAAATTGATCAATTTCCATTATTTTTCACTTGATTTTGACTTGGATTTCATGATTTTGGATATTTAAGTTAGGTTTTCCATGACTTTGATTTGGAAACATTAATTGTTGTTTCTCCCTTAATTTGAGCTCAATGTTTGTAGGATTTTCACCCAAAAACACTTTTTCTCGCGCAGAATAGTAATTTTGAGTTTATTTACAGATTCGAGAACATCAAATTTTTAACCCTAATTTTGGTCATTTTTCTCCTAAGCTAATTCGTGCAAATATGAATATCCATATTTATCTTTTGATGCATATAATAAATTCTCGATAGTGGTTGACTGATTTGGAGGCATTTCAAGGTTTGAGTTAATCGAAAGCTTTGTTCAAGTGTAGTTTTGACATCAAGGTAAGTTTAGCTAATCTTTCTAGGATTGGATTTCAGTTATTAGATATGTTTTTGTGATGATTGTTAGATTTAGGATATTTCATGAGTAATTCTATTGATATGATAATATTTTTGTGAAAATGCAACATCAATTATGTTGGGATTAGAGTAAACTGAGAATCTATTGGTAAATTGAGATGTATTATTGAGATTTGAGATATTTTGGATGTTATTGTGATAATATAAGACTTGTGATATCATTTGAGGGACCTTTGTGGTAATTCGATGGTATTGTGATACTTTCAGGAATCATATGTCTATCTTGGGACTTGCGAAGTTTGATTTTGTTGGTATTTTGAGCTATTGGTAAATGCATAGTGGTGAGGCATGTTGATGGTTTGTGGTATCAGTTGCGGCACTTGACTTTATTTCCCTAATTCTATGATGATTATTTTTCGATATTCATATTATATTGTTGTTATATACTTAAATTGTGGCATTGACATGCATTCATCTCATATTGTATCTATACTGCCCCTTGACCATGCTAAGATGGCAAGAGAGGGATTGTACCACTTTTTAAAATTGCTTGACCATGCTGAGATTGAAAGGTTGAGATATTGTGATTGAGATATTTTCATACATGATCTGTGAGGCCCCCGAGTTTAAGTTAGTAGCTTTAGCTTAATAGATGTGTACACTGGTTGGGCGAAAGTTGTAATTCCACCCCATGCATTGTATACATACATTTCATTTGCATTGCATCACTATTTTTATTTGCTATCTTTAACTTTTTTATTAATTGTATATACATATATTGTGTAATAACCCCGTCAATGCAAGTTATAGGGATTCTTAGTTATTACATGCTTATATGATTTCTCCTATCCAATCGGTTGAACCTACTGGGTGCATTTTAGTGTACCTACTTCTACTTTGTTTCCTCCCTGCAGATGGAGAACAGGGACTTCCATGGGGTAGTTGATCTTATTGGGTGAGTTTTTTTTATCATTTCTAGATTCAATGGTTACACTCAAACTTCAAGTCACCGATGTTTCTTTGTGACTTTATCTTGTTGTTATCTATCCCAGACTATGTATTTTACTTATGAGACAACAATGTATTTAGTCATTTGTATTACTTAGAAGCTCTTGTAGTCATGACTCCAGATTTTGAGATTTAAATTAAGTGTTATGTTTGAAACGACCCCACAAAGTTCCCGGAAATGTGCCTTGAAAATGCCTATAATCGTGATTTTCACATATCTCAAAATCCATGTGTGATATCAAAAATCTGGCTTTATATTCTTGATCAGGTGACGAAATTGAGTGGAAAATGGGTATAACCCTGATTTTAGAGCAACCATAGAAAAATTTATTTTGAAAAAATTTTGATTTCTAGATCTGTGTGCATTGGCTCCGCGACAAGGAGAAGTGCATTTGTTGCAAATTTTTCTTATTTCGGCTTATGACCTTGGGGTCTTGGGCCTAAGACATGCTCATAAAAATACCTATATTTAGTCATTTTTTAACCACATATTATTCAAGACATTCACCAAAATCCTCTCTAACACTTAGACAAATGTTTCACCAAATTCAAGTGACTCAAACTCATTTTGGATCTCAAGTATTTCATTCAAGCTTCAAGTTCTCATTCAGATCTTCTTCAAGTAAATTCCCAAATTTGTGGTATTTGGGCTTCAACCATTGGGTCCTTTCACCCATGGTGCCCAACGTTCCTTTTTATGTAAATTGCATGTTTTTAAGGTGAATTAACTATGGGTATCTCTTGTTATGAATTTGATTATAAACTATCTAGGGGTTTCAAAAATGTTGAATATTCAAGCATCATTTGAGTTATGAATCTATTATCTATTAGGAGATTTATAAGGGGTTTCAATGTATCTGGCATGAGGGTGTTACCAAGTGTCGGTGGGTTGATTTACATTAAGTTTTCTTACATGATTTCACTCTTGAATTGTATGATTTTGAGCTAGCATTATACACCCGCCAAGTGTTTTATAAAATGTCCGCTTAAGGGTTCTTGAGTTATTGAAAGTTTATTGCGTGACTTATGAGTTAAGTGACTTTATGATGACAAAAGGGATGTATATATGTGTTGATTTCATGAAAAGTATCTATAGTGTTGCAAGTTGACCATGCCTTGTTGAGGGGGTGCTGCGCCTCAATCACCTTGTCGGGGGATGTTAGGCCTGTACTGCCATGTCGAGGGGTATATACCTTGGCTATATTGTCGAGGGTGGGGGGTACTATGTCCATACTATCATGTTAAGGGGTATATACCTTGGCCACCTTATCAGGCGGGGGGGAGGGGAGGGTACTAGGCTCGTACTAGCATTTCGAGGGGTATATACCTTGGACACCTTGTCGAGTGGTGCTAGGCCGATTGTCACGCCTCAGACCTAGGGCGTAGACGCGACTGGTGAATGAGGAACCCAAAGGAACCCCAAACGAGCATCATCGCATATCATTTCACATCCTTGGTCGTGGAAGCAATTAAAAATGACAATGAGAGATAAACATAAACAAGGGAAATTGGGGCTAAGGGAGAGAGAGAGAAAGAGGAAGTAATACTTAAATATCATAGACGAAGCAACTAGTACTCGGAATCCAAGGCTTAACACCCCATTGATAGTGATCGAGGTGTCGACCCCTCAACAAGGTTAATGAGCTTAACACCCTCCATCAAAGTGGTCAAGGTATCAACCTCTCAACAAGGTTAATGGACTTGACACTCTCTATCAAAGTGGTCAAGGTATCAACCCCTCAACAAGGTTAATGGACTTAACTCCCTTCATCATAGTGGTAAAGGTATCAATCCCTCCACAAGGTTAATGGACTTAACAACCTCCATCATAGTGGTAAAGGTATCAACCCCTCAACAAGATTAATGGACTTAACATCCTCCATCAAAGTGGTTATCGTATTAACCCCTCAACAAGGTTAATAGACTTAACAACCTCCATCATAGTAGTCAAGGTATCAACCCCTCAACAAGGTTAATGGACTTAACACTCTCTATCAAAGTGGTCAAGGTACAAAACCCTCAACAAGGTTAATGGACTTAACACCCTCCATCAATGTGGTCAAGGTATCAACCCCTCAACAAGGTTATGGTCAACATGTAACACTATATAAGCTTATCATGACTTTAACATGTATGCAACATACTTTCATTATCATAAAGTTATATATCTCATATGCCTAGCATTAGTCCTTCAACAACTTAAGAATCATAAACCGGACATTTTATCAAATATTTGGGGGGGGGGTGTAGTGTTAGTGTAAAACCATACGATTCAAGAGAAAAATATGCAAGTAAATCCAATGTAAAACCATCAATCAACACTTGGTAACGTCCTCAAGTAATATACATCAAAATCATTCAAAAAATTTCATAACAGATCTTAGATCCATAGCTCAAAACATGCTAAACCAATCACAATTTCATAAACCCCAATATTGTGTGCAATGAAATTCATCTTGAGTATGATCCATGCGTAAATCAACTTTAAAACATGAAATTTAGGGTAAAGAAATTTTGAATATCATGGGTGAAAGGAATCCATGAAAGAAGCCACATATCTTAGCTTTTAGAGAATCCTTGAAGAAGATTGGAGATGGAGACTTGAAGCTTGAGAGGAAATTCTTAGATTCGGATGAGCTTGAGACTTGAATTGAGGAGTGAAATATTTAGCTAAGTGTCTGAATGAGTAATGGGGAATGTTTTGATTGATATAAGGGTGAAATAAGGCTAAGTGTATGTATTTTCATGTATGCACACACTTAGGCCCAAGACTTGAAAGTCTTGGACCAAAGTAAAAAACTAAAAACAAAATTACACAGAGGTGCACCGCGGAAGGAATGCACATGAACACTATTTTCATCAAACATTAAAATTTAAAAATTCATTATGGTTGCTCTAAAATCGGGGTTAAACCCATTTCCAATTCAATTTCACCCCCTGATCAAGAATATGAAGTTGGGTTTTTGAATCACACACAGATTTTGATATATATGAAAATTACGATTCTGAGCATTTCTGAGGCACATTTTTGGGGTCTTTTTAGGGTCGTTTCACTCGTACTACCAATTAAGGGGTAGATAACTCAATCACCTTCCAAGGGGGTGATATTCCTTGGATCCAGGTATTAGTTGCTCGGTCTATGATGATGGTCTCTTTCTACACATGTATTATATTCTATCTAAGCATGTTTTACTTCAAGCATTGATCATACATGCTATGTTGCTAATATACTATTTGTTTTCTAAGTATATGCATTTTGATTATGTTTCCTATCTCTTGTTGCATTTCATCCTACATACTTAGTACATTCAAAAGTACTAACACATACTTTATGTCTACATGATGTTACCACGTAGGAATCGAAGCTCCACTTGATCATCTTCCCACCTCCACGTGGCTAGTAATATCTTTTGAAGCAAGTTTGCTGAGTCCTCAACTCCATGGATAACAACTATTAATCTTATGTTATGTAAAGATGCTTTATGACTATGAGGGTGAGCCCGAAATGTGTCATGGCCCCTGCTCAATTCCATTTTTAGAGGTGTTGTTGGATAAATGATGTAATTATGCTTTTTGTTGATGATTTATGCTATTGAAGAATTCCCTTAGTCCCTTCTATCCCTATTTATACTCTCTTGTTGTTGTTTAATTGCATCTGCGACCAAGGATGTGTAAATGATATACTAAGAGGTTTATTTTGGGTCTCTTCCGCTTTCCATTTGCCGTGTCACATCTGGGCTTTAGTCTTGGACCATGAAAAACTTGGTATCAAGCACTAGGTTGTTAATAGTCCTCGACATCCAACATAACACATCAATCAGAGTATAGTCTTATTTTATGGTTGTGAAGTGCACCACAACTATGAGCAAGAGGCTATGAGGTGTTTTAGGAAATGTTTCGCTTCTTCTTGATATATGTCACTCTCAAAAAGTTAAGGCAAGGCTTCCCCTAACTAATGTTCTTTACTAGTTTAGATCATGCCTATCCTAAGATGAAGAAGAGCTTATACACCAAAAGAATAACCGACTCATGAGGAGTTTTGGGATGCTATTGCCATGTTAGCTCAAGCCATGACTAATAAAATCAACCAAGGGGCCCAATCCCCTCATGCTCCTACTCTGGTTTCTAGGGTTAGGGACTTTATGAGAATGAACCCACCAGATTTCCATTGGTATAAAGTGGATGACCCTCAAGAATTTATTGATGAGGTGTACAAATTGTTTTCTATTATGGGGGTTAGATTGGAGGAGAAAGTGGAGTTGGTGGCATACCAACTCAAGGGGGTGGCCAAAATATAGTTTACCCAATGGAAGGTGGAGAAGTGAAACGACAATGTGATCCTTTGGGAAGAGTTTAAGGCGGCATTTCTCAACTGGTTCTTTCCTATTGAGCTAAGGGAGGCCAAAATGATGGAATCAAATTTTTTTAACAAGGGTCGATGAGTGTGAGGGAGTATGCCATCAAGTTCAGCCAATTTTGCAAATATGCTCCATGATTGGTGGCCGAGCCAAGGTCTAGGTTGAATAAATTTCTGATGGGTGTATCGTATTTGGTGATTGAGGAGTGTCGTACCGCTATGTTGATAGGTGACATAGACTATTCCCGCCTCATGACTTACGCCGAACAATTAGAGGGGGAAAAGTTGAGAAAGAAGAGAATGAGTGAGGCCAAGAAGGAGCGTTTTGAAGGTAGATTCCAAGTTCCCAGGGGCGGCCAATTTCATCAAGGCCAAGGGCCTTCCAATGCTCCTAATAAAAGGTTTGCTAATGACAACCCCAGGGTCCAAAGTGGTGGCGGTGTGGTGCATAATCCTATGTGCATAAAATGTGGTAGAGGCCACGATGGCCCGTGTTTGAGGAATACCAATGCTTGTTATAGTTGTGGAGAAATGGGTCACAAGATGATTGATTGTCCTCTTAACTACAACAAGGGTGGAGATGACTGTCAACAACGCCAAGATGAAAATGGGGTCCTGGGGGAGAGTAGCTCAACAAGGTGCTGCCCTAAGGCACAATTGGTTCTATGCTTTTCAAGGGTGACAAGGGGCTAGATGTGGTGCCCGATGTCATCATCGATATGTTAGAAGTCTTTGATCTTGATGTTATATATTGATAGACCCGGGTGCCACTCTTTCTTTTGTTACTCCTTTTGTTGCCAAAATGTTTCATGTTAAACCCGAATTATTGTGTGATCCATATGAGGTGTCTACTCCCATGTTGTGTTGCTAGAAGGGTCTATATAAATTGTTCCATTTTCATTTTTCATAAAATGTTTCCTTCTGATTTTATTGAGTTCGATATGGTGGATTATGCCTCTATTAATTGTAGAACACATATGGTCAAATTTCGATTCCCTAATAAGCCCGTTCTTGAGTGGGAGAGTCATGATGTGGTAGCCAAGGGTAGGCTTATTTCTTGCATCAAATCCTAAAAGATGATCTCTAAGGGGTATCTCTATCATCTTGTAAGGGTTAGGCATGTTGAGTCCAAAGTCCTCCTTGTAGATTCAGTTCGGTGGTTAATGAGTTCCTTGATATCTTTCCTAGTGAGCTTCTCAATATTACTCGCGAAAGGGGAATAGATTTTGGCATAGACCTCATTCTCGATACTCAACCAATTTCTATTCCCCTTTACAATATGGCCCCCCGCAGAGTTGAAGGAGTTGAAGGAGCAATTGAGGGATTTGTTGGGGAAGGATTTTATTAGGCGAAGACAATCACCTTGGGGGGCACCGGTGTTGTTTCTAAAGAAGGATGGTACTCTTAGAATGTGCATTGATTACCATCGAATAAGATGGAAGTAATTAGAAATTTGCCTAGGCCTTTGACTCCATCGAATATTAGAAGTTTCTTGGGTTTGGAAGGTTACTACCAGAGGGTTTTTAGTGGATTCTCTTCTATTGCTTCTCTCATGACTAATTTGACCCAAAAGAAGGCAAAATTTGTGTGGACCGATGAGTATGAAAAGAGTTTCCAAAATTTGAAAGATAACCTTGTCTCCACTCCTATCTTGTCTCTATTTAAGGGGTTGGAAGAATTTGTTCTGTATTGTGATGCCTCATGAATTGGATATCTCTTGTAATGAATTTGATTATAAACTATGTTGGAGTTTTATAAATGTTGACTATTCAAGCATGTTTTGAGGTGTAAATCTATGATGTATTAGGGGAATAGATGAGGGGTTTCAATGTATCTTTCATGATGGTTTTATCAAGTATCGGTAGGTTAATTTACATTCAGTTTTCTCACATGATTTCACTCTTAAATTCCATGATTTTGAACTTGCATTACACATACGCCAAGTGTTTGATAATGTCCAGTTAACGGTTTTGAGTTATTGAAGGTCTATAACATGGCTTATGAGTTAACTGACTTTATGAGGATGAAAGGGATGTATATATGTGTTTATTTCATGAAAAGTATCTATACTGTTGCAAGTTAACCATGCCTTATTAAGGGGGTGCTAAGCCTCAATCACTTTGTCGGGGGGTGCTAGGCCGGTACTACCATGTCGAGGGGTATATACCTTGTCCACCTTTTTGTGGGGTGCTAAAACATACTACCATGTCGAGGGGTCCTTGGCCACCTTGTCTGGGGATGCTAGGCCCGTGCTACCAATTGAGGGGTAGATACCTCAACCACTTTCCAAGGGGGTGATATGCCTTGGATTCCAAAAACTAGTTGCTTGGTATATGATGATGGTCTTTTCCTATAAATGTATTGTATTATACCTAAGCATGTTTTACTAAAAAGCATTGATGATACATTCCATGTTGCTCATATACTATCTCTTGCCTAAGTATATGCATTTTGACTATGTTGCCTATCTCATGTTGTATTTCATCCTACATGCTTAGTACATGCAAATATACTAATGAATACTTTATGCCTACATGATGTTGCCATGTAGGAACAGGAGCTCCACTTGATCATCTTCCTCCTCCATGTGGCTAGTAATATCTCTTGAAGCTAGTTTGGTAAGTCCTCAACTCCAAGAACAACAACTATTAATCTTATGTTATGTAAAGATGCTTTTCTTGTTTAGATCCTTATGAATATGAGGGTGATCCCAGAAGGTGTCATGAGCCCCACTGAATTTGATGTTTAGAGGTGTTGTTGGACAAGTGACGTAATTGTGGTTGAGATTTGACTATTTTGATGATTTATGCTATTAAAGACTTCCCTTAGTCCCTTCTATCCCTATTTATACTCTTTTGTTGTTGTTTAATTGCTTTTGCGATAAAGGATACATAAATGGTATACTAAGATGCTTGTTTGGGGTTCTTTAGATTTTCATTCACAGTCTCATGTCCAGGCTCTAGGCTTGGGCCATGACAATGGTTGCTTTTACTTTGGATTTACTTTCTTTAGTCCCGATTCGATTTTCGATCGTGATGAAAAAATTGGGGCCTCAAATTTTGGGGGCTTAGAAAATTGCGTTTTTTCTTAAATCTTATAGAGTCGGTGCTGTTTCCCTAATAACTTATACATGTATTAGTTATACGGACTTTTAAATTACAAACCAAACAATGTATTATGTGTGTTTAACTTTATATATTACAAAAGAATGCTACTGAGCATGGTATTACTTTTGGAGAATTTAATGCATGAATAACTTAGCTCCAACCATCTATCAAATGATTCCTAAATACTTATATCTAGTAAAAATCTTGATTGGGATCATATTTAACGTATATTTTCTTTTATTTAGAAAATTTGAGTTACTTTTAAATATACATGCATCTTAACTTTTAAATATTGTATGCCAAGAAAATCTTATCTAAATTAGTTCATAAAGAAAAACTTATGTATGCATGTTAACATTCAATGTGATTGAAAAGAGAGATTTCAATGAATCAAGTAGTTTGTATTAGAGCTATAATTTTCTAACTCAACTTATGAATATTACTTTCTTGCGATAATATTTGTTTCGCTAAATAATCATCATTTATGGCAATAACGTCTTTGGTTGTGCAAACTTTTACCAACATCTTTTACTACTATAATATTTTTACACCGAGTTTGTTCTTGCTGTCAAAAGTATTCTTGGACGGGCAGTAACATTGTATATTGTAATAAAAACAAATTGATCTAAATAACCTACTTTGTTGTACTTAATTTACTCATAATTTATGTACTCCCTCCTAATGTTTCATGTGGCACCATATCTTTTCTAGTCCATCCCAAAAAGAATATCACCTTACTCTAATAGGAAATAATTTATATTTAAAATACCTTTTTTACTCTTAATTTAATAATTCTCCGCCATACAAGTATCTAAGAATGATTTTAGACAACATGTTTTTAAAAGTCTTCCATTTTTCCTTAAATATCATGCCTGAAACGGCCCCAAAAATGCCTCAAAAATGTGCCTCGAAAATGCCCATAATCGCAATTTATATATATCTCAAAATTCATGCGTGATATCAAAAATTCAATCTCATATTCTTGATCAGGGGGAAAAATTAAGTGAGAAATGAGTATAACCCTAATTTTAGAGGACCCATAGTAAAAAATGATTTTCAAAAAATTTTGATTTCCACTGGCGATCCGCGCTCTGGCCGGCACGTGCCCACTGTTAATTTTTGCTGAAATTCTAGTTCGGCCTAAGGACCTTAGGGTCATAGACCCATGCCCACTTATGCGTAAAACACCTATACTTTGCCATTTTTTTCAACTTTATATCCCTCAAGACCCTCTAAAAACTCTCTCCAACACTTAACCAAATATTTCATCCCAATTAAGTGTCTCAAGCTTAATTTCGGATCTCAAGAACTCTATTCAAGCTTCAACTCTCCTTTAAGACTACATCAAGAATCCCCAAATTTAGGTTTGTGGGTTTCAACCATTGGGTCCTTTTCACCCTTGGTGCCAAACCTTCCTATTTTATGAAAATTGCATGTTTTCAAGTTGTATTACTCATGGGTATTATTTATTATGGATTATGATTATAAACTATATTGGGGTTTATGAGATATTGATTGAAAACACATCTCTACATATTTCAAACTTATACTATTAGTAGGTTTGTCTATTGTGAGTATGTATGTTTTGAGCTATGAAATTATGATACATTATGAGATTTGATGATGGATTTCAAGGTATGATAGCTTTCAAGATATCTTACTATGTGTTCATGGGTTTATTTATATTGAGTTTTCTCATATCATTTCACGCTTGAATTGCATGATTCTTAACTAGCATTATACGCCCACCAAGTATTTCATAAAATGTTTTAACAAGGATTTTTGAGTTATTGATAATCTAATGTATGGTTTACAAGTCAAGTGATGTTATGATGATTAATGGATCGTATATATGCATTGAATTTATGAAAAATATCTACGCTGTTGCAAGTTGACCATACGTTGTTGGGGGTGGCATGCCCAATCACCTTGTTGAGGGGGTGACAAGGCTCAATCACCTTGTCGGGGTCGGCCTGCTCGTACTACCTTGTTGAGGGGTATGTAACTCAATCACGTTGTTGTGGGGTGGCATGCCTGCACTACCTTGTTGAGGGTATGTACCTAAATCATCTTGTCGGGAGGTGACAAGCCTGTACTACCATGTTGAGGGGTAAGTACCTCAATCACCTTCCAAGGGGGTGGCATGCCTTAGAGTTCAAGTGATAGTTTGCTTGTGCTATGTTGATTTTGGTCTCTTCCTACACATGTAATCTATATTTCTAAGGTATATGATTTACAAGCATGTTTTTCCTCAAGCATTGATTATGCATGCCATACAGATATTATACTTATCCATTGCTTATGACTATGCATTTCGACTATGCTGCCTATGTCCTGTTGCATTGCATCCAACATACATATACATTCAAAAGTACTAATGCATACTCTATATTTACATGATGTTACCATGTAGGAATCGGAGCACCTCTCGATCATCCTGCACGTGGCTAGTTCGGTGCTTTGGAGATATGCTTTGGTGAGTCCTCACGTCCAAGGATGCTATATATGTTACTCTTGCCTTTTTGTTATTTCCCTTATGCTGAACACTTGATACTATGAGGGTGATCCCGAAGAGTGTCTTAGCCCCCGCTCCAATCTATTTTGAGAGGTGTTCTTCGAACAATTGATGTATTTATGCGAGCTTGAGTATTTAGTATTTTATAATTATCAAAGACTTCTCTTAGTCCCATTTTCCCTTATTTATGTCTCTTGTTGTTGATATTTTGCTTCCGCGACCAAGGATATATGATTGATATGTTAAGAGGCTTTTTTGGGGTTCCTTCGGGTATTACATTCACCATTTCACGTCTAGGACCTAGGCTTGGGTCATGACCATACCAAATCAAAGGTTGCCATATAAAATGGGACGGATGGAGTAACATTTTGTCACTTAGATTGTATTTAAAAAGTAATATTCTCTATATTACATTATTAATACAACAACTTTTGAAAATTTTGATTACATTATTGGTTCTCACAAAACTACATATGTGTTTATGATCATAAAGTTTAACTAACTTGATTGAAGTATTTTATATGACATTCATTATTTCCTATTATGTTTTTTGATTTTATAAGTATCATATTATATTATCATGGTAGTATTTTTTTCTTTAAATAATAATAATCCTAAATACAATTATCAATTTTTTTTCAAACAACTATCAACATTACGTCTATTTTGGATAAAATGCATATTCAACTTCAACCCCTAAGTCGATTTAATATGTGACCCAACAAAACAAGCCAGAACCCAACTCATTTTATTTCTAAATTTTTGCCAACATTTAATTTAATCGAGTGGCCCACACTTCTCTCCTTTATTATTTATTTAACTTTCACAACTATTTTTTAATCCCTAATTATTCTACTTTCTTTGAAAGCCCCCAACTCGCCTCTTTTCTCTCTTTTATAGAAACCCTAATAGCATTCTTCAAGTCTTAATCATTTCATATTTGAAATGGTATATTTTCTATTTTTCACTTTTTTTTCTCTCGTTTATCCCATTTACTGTAAAGTGGATTATTGCGTGGAATTTTTGTCATAAATTGGTTCAAAAAAGGAAAAAAGATGAAGATATTGCAAAACATGCTGAAATTATTCAAATATCAGTAAAATGGGGTAACACCATCTATTTCTTCTCTGAATATTTATTATTTTATTTTCATTTTTGTATGATCTATTTCAATATCATTTTTTAATTATTTAAAAGGAAAATATTCAATGGGATTATAAAGTAGGGAGTCGAACTCTTAGAAAAAGTCAAAAATGCAGGTACTCAACCAACTTAGCTACTTAATTTCTTCTTAATATTATATATTTTAGTTTTTCATATTATGTTCTCTCATTTCCTTGTTTATTTTTCCTAGAGTCTATTTTCCCATCCCTATCCTCACACCACAAAAAAAACTTGTAACCTTAAATTAATTTTCCTATTTGTTATGATCCTCAAAACCATAGTGATGATGGCACCTACTAACATATCACCAGTAGATAAGCTTAGCCTATAGATTGAAACTAGGTATAGCGAGCTATCATACATGAAAGAAATAAGGGAACGAGAAAAAAATTAAAAGGTAGAGTCAAATAAACATGACAACACTTTTTCTGACCAGGTAATAGTCGTAATCGAGCTACTAATGCTAAATAATAGATAGAAGAAACATAGATACAATATACACAGAATTTTCTCTAAGAAAAATAAAGACTAGTCTTCTCTAAAACAGTTGGAGAATGGTTGCTCCAGATGCCAGAAGTTCACCAAAATCTCCAGCTTCAAAAATCTGCACCATACAAGGCTCTAGTCAATAGCGAGAACTCATACTCTGATGTGTAGGATGTAGACGTGTAGTATGAGTACCAAACAAATTATACTCAGTAGGCATAAGTCAACTTAGTTTCAAGGATAACAAAAGTAATAAAAAGTAAAAAAAGAAGGTACAATACAAACAACTAAGAAGAGATAGCATATTATAATATATGTAAGCAAAGACAAAGGAATAGCCTAAATGAGCGAGAGATAGAAACAAGGGAACATACTTGAGAACACTAGCCTAACAACCTATTCACAACTAGATCTTTCAGCAGAAGTCAACTAACCAAAAAGATACTAATAGAATCACTAGTATTCACTACAACAACCTAGGGGCCAATCCAACTCTACCAGTCATGGAGTTCCATAGAGATAAGTCTAAGACACACATATAGCCAACTATCAACACAGTACAAGAATAGATGAACATAATCAAATAATAACTGAACTAAGCCCAATGTAGAAGCAACTGTCATAATCTAAGCCTAGGACCTAGACGTGACATAACAAATGGGAACTTGAAGGTGTGATGCCCCATAACTCTATCCTTATTTGTACCAATGTTTTATGACTCATTATTATAGGTGGGAAGAGACACATAATACTTAGACGAGTTCAAGACTCTCCTATAAATTATGTTTTGAGCATTGGATTGTACAAGGATCAATTTCAAATGACCATAATTCTAAAGGCACAAAGAATTGGAGGTTTCATAATATACTAAATGAAGGCTCTTTGAATTAGCTTTCCAATGCAATTGGTTTCACCTCATTTAGAGTTTAGAGCCAAAAGTTATGACCATTTTACAAGAGACTGCCAATGCAGATTTGCACCACAAGATCTCCCTTATGGGTCGTAAGTCAGGGTACAGGCCATAGTTTGGGGTCGTAGCAATTTCCAGAATATCTGAAATTGAGCCAAAGTGTTATGATAGGGGTCCTACAGGTCGTGGTACTGTTTACGAGTCGTAACATGGCCTGTAACGGGCTTTTGAAAACTTTTAAAAAGGATTCTTTTATCCTTTCCCACCCTTTCTCTTTAACCCTCAACCATTTTTGGGAAAAAATGTAAGTCCTAAGGCATACCCTTATGCAAATTTCTTCCATTTTTCACCTAGGGTTTTCTTGAGCAAGAAGAGGAGAAAGGAGATGGAGTAAGGTTCTTGATTTCACCACAATAATCCATTGAGGTTTGATTGTTCGTTCAATTTCCAGGTATGTGAGGCTTACCAAAGTGTGGATTCCTTTCTTGACATGCCCTATTCTATTATCTTGAATCCAGATTTGAGGAGAGTTGGGATTTTTGACAAATTCTTTCTATTTTAGTTCTATATCCTTGTATTCATCACGTGATCTTAATTTACATTACATTACATGAGATAATTCCTATGTTTTCGTTAGCATGAATGTGAGATATATACATGTATTTTCATTCATGATGGTATGAACCCTAATTTACATGTTTCCATGGAATTTTGTGCATAAATTGAGAATATTGAGTTGAGTAAATTGTGCATATCGAATTGAGTGGATTGATGCACATTTAGTTGAGTAACTTGAGTATACATGAGCATGAGAAGTATGTTTCATTGATTCACACACATTATAATATATGATGGATTGATTGTATTGCATGTCGAGTTGATTAAATGAGTCTAAATGACTGTTTGAGTCTAAGCCTATTTAATCATTTACGTTGATTGATTGAGTTATTGAGTGGAGTTATGAGTTGATGATTAGATAACGATGAGATGATGATGAGTCAAGTTATGATGATGATGAGTCAATTATGAGTTAATTGATGAGTTAAGCGTCTTTTAGTCTAGGGAGAAGTATGGAGCACTGCGCGGGAAATGAGTATACTTCTACTTTAACTGAACGAACTATATTGCCAACTTACGATACTTGTTACAGCTAGTTTGACGGATTTTGTCCCGTAAGTGGACACTTAGGATCCAAGAGAGAGTTGATCTTCCTTTTTCGTGCCAAGTTAACGGCGAGCATGGAAGTGATGCTGATTCATTGTGCATTACCTAACTTAAGGTGGTGGGATGAGGATGTTGGTTAAGAGAAACTCCCAAGCAATATTGATTGAGCATGAGATTTAAAAATGAGCCTATTATAATGGGATTATTTTAAAAGTATGATTTACTTTAAACTTGCTTAAAACAATATGAGCATGAGCATTGAGTCGAGATGACTAAGTCGAGCTTTATTTCTCCTTGAGCTATTTTATATACCAGTATATTCCATGTATTGACGTCCATGTTGGACCTGCATCATTTTATGCTACAAATACATCAGATAGAGTACATTAGCATGGGCATTAGTGATATTCGAATCTATACATTCGTCAGGCTTGGTGAGCCCTCCTAGTATCCTAGAGGAGGCCTTTTATCTTTCATTATTTTTGAGTACTTTTATTTCTTTGATTGAGATACCCATGGCTTGTCATGGCAAATTCCTAGACTGAAGAATAGAGGCTTCATAGACATTTCAGTAGAAGTTTTGGATGAGTCTCTGTATCTAAACTATTTTCATTGATACTATGATACAGTAGAGGGAAAAGTATGGTGTAAAATCTGTCTTTGAATATTTTTCTTAATATATGTGTATTACGTGGTCGAGAGGCATAAGAAAAATTAGAAGAGATCGCCGGAGCAGGTTCATTTTCTTCAACAGAGTGATCGACGGTTGTCATCTTGCCGACAATAGATCGCCGGAAATAAATCACTAGAAACAGGGAGGTACAGAGGCACGATCTTTCTCAGATCTGGCCATCTGTCATCTCCGCCACTGAATAAACTGCTGGTCTCTCCACTGTTTTTCTTCTCTGGCAAAGTAACTGGGAGATTTCCTAGTGAGTTTCTCTGCATTTTAATGCCGAAGATATCAATCTACTTGCATTCCGCACCGCTTCCACTCTATTCTGATCCGGCATCGGCGAAGTTTTTCTGGTCAACAACAACAATTGATTTTTCGGTCAGATTACTCAGGTGATATCCTCCCTTTTCTCCTGTTTTTATTGCTTAAATCCTCTTATGCTCAGTTTTCTCCTTTCTTTCTTATCTAATTTCTTGTTCCATCCATTTTGTTTCTCTCCAATTTTATGCCATCTTGCTTGCTGGTTCCTTACTATATCTATTGCCTATTAATATCTACTCATTACTGATTCTTGTCTGTTCAAGTTGATAAGATTTAGTTCTTGCCTGTTTAAGTGTGAAGCATTGATTTTTATCTGTTCAGGTTATTGATTCTTATCTGTTCAAATTATTGATTCTTGATTCCTGCTTAATATCTTGTGCTTATTGTCTTTGTTGAGATTTATAGTATATACGATCCGTTCAAATTACTGACTATTGATCTTGCTTAATATTGTGTGCTTATTGTTGTTGCTGGGATTTATAGGATTTTAAATTCTTTATCATTTATAGTTAGTTCTTAGTTACTGGCGTCGAGACCTCATGGTGGACTAAGGTCATGTTATCGGTCGGGGTCCGGGGTTAGGGGTAGGGATGGTAAGGGAGACTCGGGGTTATTCAAGTTAAGGGTTGGGTCGTGGAATATAGGATCAGTTACAAGGAAATCCATAGAGCTAGTGAGGTATCTTAAGAGGAGACATATTAATATAGTGTGTGTTCAAGAGACCAGGTGGGTAGGTACTAAGGCTCGGGATATGGATGGGTTTAAGTTTTGGTACTCAGGTGGTTCTAAGGATAAAAATGGTGTAGGTATCTTAGTAAACGAGGATTTGAGGGAGTATGTGGTTGAGGTTAGGAGGGTTATTGATAGGGTGATGTTTATCAAACTTGTGGTTAGTAGACATGTGGTGAACGTAGTTAGTACTTATGCGCCCCAAGTAGGCCAAGATGAGGAAGTAAAAAGGATATTCTAGAGGATCTGGATGAGGTTGTGCGAGGCATACCGAAGACAAAAAAACTTTTCATTGGGGGTGACTTTAATGGGAATATCGGGGCAACTACTGGTGGGTTTGAAGGTGTTCATGGAGGCTTTGGTTTTGGGGAGAGGAATGGAAGTGGGACGTCTCTCTTGGATTTTTCCAAAGCGTTTGAGTTAGTAATTTCTAAATCGTATTTCCAAAAGAGGGAAAACCACTCGATTACCTTTCGTAATGCGGTAGCTAAGACTCAGATAGATTACCTTCTTCTCCGGAAGGGCGATAGAACCTTATGTAAGAATTGCAAGGTTATTCCAAGTGAAAGTATTTCCACTCAACATAGGCTTTTAGTGACGAATGTGGAGATCAAGAGAGAAAAGAAGAAGAAGGTTGTGTATGCCCAACCTACGATTAGATGGGGTGGCCTTACTGCTACCATTTCTCGCGAGATGGAAGAAATGTTGAGAAACTTAGAGGCGTGGAGTAGTGAAGGTAGTGTGAACAGTATGTGGGAACGACGGGTCGTTACATAAGAAAGGTAGCTATCGAGGTCTTAGGAGTTTCGAGAGGGACCTTTGGCGGACATCAGGGCGATTGGTGGTGGAATGATGAAGTCCAGGCTAAAGTGAAAGGTAAGAAGGTTTCTTACACAGAGTGGTTAGAGTGAAGGGTTGAAGATGAAAAGCAAAATCTTAAGGTAATCTATAATAAAGCTAAGTCAGAAGCAAAGATGGCGGTGATGAATGATAAGTCAGCAACATTTGAGTAACTTTATGAGGAGTTAGGTGATAAAGGCGGGGACAAGAGATTGTTTAGACTTGCTAAAGTAAGATAAAGGGAAGCTCACGACTTAGACCAAGTGAAGTGTATCAAGGATGAGAAGGGCGAGGTGTTGGTGGATGACACTGCCATTAAATTAAGGTGGCAAGTGTACTTTCATAAACTCTTAAATAAAAAAGGAGATAGAGTTATCGAGCTGGGTGAGTTGGTACACTCCGAAAACCATCGTGATTTTGGGTATTGCAAGAGATTCAGAGTTGAGGAGGTAAGACGGGCTATTAGTAGGATGAAGAGGGGGAGGGCGATCAGGCCCGATGAGATTCCGATGGACTTCTGGAAGAACATGGTCAAGGATGGCATTGAGTAGTTGACTAGATTGTTCAGTGCTATTATGAAGACTGCCAAGATGCCTGATAAATGGAGGAGGAGTACAATGGTTCCATTGTACAAGAATAAGGGAGATATTCAAAACTGTAACAATTACAAGGGTATC
>JAABOM020077435.1:0-33487 GCA_011800125.2 Solanum clarkiae | reverse complement strand
GTCCTTGAGTGGGAGAGTCATGATGTGGTGGTCAAGGGTAGGTTTATCTCTTGCATTAAAGCCCAAAAGTTGATTTCCAAAGAGTGTCCATCATTTTGTGAGGGTTAGGGATGTTGAATCCAAAGTCCTTCCTATAGAGTCGGTTCTGGTGGTTAGTGAGTTTCTTGATGTCTTTCCTAATGACCTTTTCAGTGTTCCTCCCGAAAGAGAAATAATCTTTGCTATAGACCTTCTTTCCGATACTCAAACCATTTCTATTCCACCTTACCATATGGCCCCGGCGGAGTTAAAGGAGGAGAAGAAACAGTTGAGGGATTTGTTGGAGAAGTTTTATTAGGCTTAGCCAATCACCTTATGGTGCACCAATATTGTTTGTGAAGAAGAAGGATGGTACTCTTAGAATGTCCATTGACTACCGATAACTTAATAGGGTCACCATAAAGAATAAGTATCATTTACCAAGGATTGATGATTTGTTTGACCAACTTCAAGGGGCTAGTCATTTCTCTAAGATTGATCTTCGGTCTGGGTATCATCAAGTGAAGGTGAGGGAGTGTGATATTCCCAAGATGGCCTTTCGAACTAGGTATGGGCACTATGAAATTTTGGTTATGTCTTTTGAGTTAACCAATACACTGGCTACCTTTATGTATCTTATGAATAGTGTCTTTAAACCCTACCTTGATTTGTTTATAGTGGTTTTCATTGACGATATTTTCATCTATTTCCATAGTGAGGAGGAGCATATAAGTCTTTTGAGGGTAGTGCTACAAAAATTGAGGGAAGAGATGTTTTATGCTAAGTATGAGAAATGTGAATTTTTGTTAAAGGAGGTTGTCTTTCTAGGTCATGTGGTGTCGGGGGACAGTGTTAAGGTGGATCCTAAGAAGACAAATGTTATTAGAAATTGGCCTAGACCATTGACTCCATTAGATATTATAAGCTTCTTAGGCTTAGCGGGTTACTACCTGAGATTTGTGAATAGGTTGTGTTCTATTGCTTCTCCCATGAATAAGTTTACCAAAAGAAGGCTAAGTTTGTTTGGACCGATGAGTGTGAAAAGAGTTTCCCAACCTTGAAGGATAAGCTTGTCTCTGCTCCTATCTTGTCTTTACCAAAAAGTTGGAGGGGTTTTTTGTGTATTGTAATGCCTCACAAATTGGTTTGGATTGTGTTTTGATGCAAAATGGTAAGGTGATAATCTATGCTTCTAGAAAACTCAAGGTGCATGAAAAGAATTATCGCACTCATGATCTTGAATTGGCTATTATGGTATTTGCTTTGAAAATTTGGCACCATCATCTGTATGGAGTGCGTGTTGATGTGTTTACCGATCATAAGAGTCTGCAATATGTGTTCACTCAAAAAAATCTCAACTTGAGACAACGAAGGTGGTTAGAGCTCCTTAAGGATTATGATATGAGTGTGCATTATCACCCTGGTAAGGCTAATGTGGTGGTCGATGCTTTGAGTAGGGTGTCCATGGGTAGCCAGCTAATGTTAATGGTAGAGTCAAAGAGGTGGCTAGAGAGGTTCATCGGTTGGCTAGATTGGGAGTTAGGTTGAAGGAGGTTGATAATAGTGGTATTGTGGTTGTTCATGGTTTGAAATCTCCCTTAGTTAATGAGGTGAAAGCAATGCAAGATCTTGACCCCTCCTTGTTAGAATTAAGGGCTTGGTAAGAGATGGTAAGGTGGGAGTTTTCTCCCAAGGGGGAGATGGTGCCATTAGGTACCAAGGTACGTTGTGTGTGCCTTGCGTGGGTGACTTGAGAAAGAGGATTCTTGATGAGGCTCATAATTCTTCCTATTCTATTCACACCGGTTTTACAAAGATGTATAGAGATTTGAGGGAAGTGTATTAGTGAGATGGTATGAAGAGGAATATAGCTAAGTTTGTGTCTGGTTGCCATATTTGCCAACAAGTCAAAGCCGAGCATCAAAGGACGGGTGGCCTAACCCAAGATATAGAGATTTCTACTTGAAAGTGGGAGGAGATTAAGATGGATTTTGTGCTTGGGTTGCCTAAGACTAGAAAGGGTTTTGATTCTATTTGGTTGTGGTTAATAGAATGACAAAGTCAGCTCATTTCATTCTGGTTATGACTACTTATGGTGCCGAAGACTAAGCTAGATTCTACATTCATGAGTTGATTAGATTGCATGGGGTGCCCTTGTCTATCATATTGGATCGTGGTGCTCAATTCACTTCACACTTTTGGAGGTCCTTCCAAAGCGGTCTTGGTACCAAGGTTAAGTTTAGTACGACCTTTCACCGTCAAATGGATGGCCAAGCAGAAAGAACTATCCAAACTCTTGAGGATATGCTTAGAGCTTTTATTTTTGAGTTTAAGGTTATTAGGGATAATCATCTTCCATTGATTGAGTTTGCTTATAATAATAGCTATCATTCTAGCATTGGCATGGCTCCTTTTGAGGCCTTCTATGGTAGACATTGTAGGTCATTGTTTGGGTGGTTTGAAGTGGGATAAATGGATTTGTTGGGTATGGATCTGGTCATTGAAGCCATGGAGAAGTTAAGGTTGATTAGGGAAAGGTTGAAAACAGCCCAAAGTCATCAAAAGTCCATGTGAGGAGAAGAGATCTTGAATTTGAGGTTGGTGATTGGGTCTATTTAAAGGTATCACCTATAAAGGGTGTAGTTTGTTTTGGTAAAAAGGGTAAACTGAGTCCAAGATTTGTGGTTCCTTATAGGGTGTTAAGGAAGATTGGTAAGGTAGCTAATGAGTTGAAGTTGCCTAGTAAAATGAATTTGGTTCATCCGGTGTTCCATGTCTCTATGTTGAAAAAATGTGTGGGTGATCCTAATGCCATTGTGCCTCTTGATGTGGTAGGCATTGTTGAGGATAACTTGACTTATAAGGAGGTTCTGGTTCAGATTTTTGATAGGAAAGTAAAGAGATTGAGGAACAAGGAGGTAACATACATTAAGGTCCTTTGGAGGTACCAACAAGTTGAAAGTAATACATGGGAGGTCGAAGAGGACATACAAAAGTGGTATCCTTATCTTTTCCACTCCACTCAAGCCTAAGGTACTAATTCTAAATCCCCTATGTGATTTCAAGTCTTAAGTTTTGGCCTTATGCCATTGCATGCATTCATGTTTATTTGGGCAAGGTTTTATGGTAATTTTGATTTTTATGTTAAGACTTTGAAAATCATGTTTAGATACATTTGATGCATCCATGCTAGTTTAAAATCTTCATAGCTACCTTCCTTGTGTATGTTTCTTTGACATTCAGGGACGAATGTTCCCAAGGGGGAGATATTGTGACACCCTATAACTTTATGCTCTAATATATCTATGTTTCAAGCCTCATTTAGTTAGGTTGGGGATATGTTAGGTTCATGGGAGACTCCTAGTACCTAAATGAGTTCAAGACACCCTAAAAGTTGAGATTTAGGTGATGATTCCTACAAGGGTCAACTTTAAACAAGCATAACATTTAGATTATTTGGAACTATGTGGCCCGCGACACGTCAAAAGAAATAACATTGAGTTAGTTTTGCGATGCACTTGGTTTCACCTCATTCCGAGGCCGGATGAAGGAGTTATGATGGCTTTCGTGAGGCCCTCCCGTGTAGTGTTGTCACACGGGTAGCTTGACGGCCAGTGTGCCTTTGGATGGGCTGTCAGGGTCACTTGGGGTTGGAAAGGGCCATTTTTGGCCTAAGAAAGGTGATACAGCTAGTGGCACGAACCGTGTGGCTTGCCACTGACCGGTTGGAGGGATCACAAGGTGTGTCAAGGAGGCTTGTTGGGCATGGGAAAATGTGGCTAAGGGTATTGCCATGGGCACCCTTGATGGGCCATTTTGAACTGGGACGGCTCATGTGGCCTGTCCTCAGTTTTGCAACCAAGTGTGGTGCAACAGACCATCAAACGGACTACCAAACGGACCATGAAGCACCATATGACCCGTGAGGTGGTCTGTCAAAATGACGAGACATTAATTTTTCTAAGTTTCCCAACTTCCATTTTCTTCACTAAGGCACTTCACACGGGCACTCCACATGACCCGTGGAGTGCGACATGACCAGTCAAGTCTTCAGTGAGATGACATATTTGCCAATTTTTCCATCCGTTCAGTTATGGCGTCTTCGTAAATTTTAATTACTCTAATGTACTTTTTAGACCTCTAATGCTATCTTAACCTTCCTAACAAGATTGGATTCAAAGATCATTTCCAAGATTCCATTCTTCCCAATCTCAATTTCAAGCAATTCTAGACCTAAGATATGTGGGTTTCTTTCATGGGTTCCTTTGAACCATGATATCCAGCCCTCCTTTTATTCAAATTTCATGATTTAAAGTTGATTTACAAATAGGTCTTGATTATTATGAAAGTCACTGCACACTAAGTTAAAGCTATGTGAAATTGTGATTGTTTGCTATGTTTTGAGCTATGAACCCTTGATCTATTGTAATTTCTTGATGGTGTTGTATGGTGTTGATTTATGGTTTTACAATGGATTTTCTTGCACGATTTCATCTCTATATTTCATGGTTTTATAGTAGCAATACACACCCTTTAAGTGTTTGATAAAATGCCCGGATGTAGTTTCTTGAGGAGTTGAAGGTCCAAAGCATGAGATATGATATGATTGACTATACGATGATGAAATGAGCTTGTGTACATGATATAATCTATATAAAAGTGTTGCATTAGACCATGCCCAATGTGGGGGGTCTAAGAACCCCGATAACTGAAATGGGGGTTTGTATTCATCAACTGAGAAAGGCTTCGTACTTCTCCACCTAGGTGATAGGGAGGCATTATCACTAACCAAGATGGGGGTTTTTACTCATCAATAGAGAGAAGGGTTTGTACTTCTCCACCTAGGTGATGGGCCGGTACTATCACCAACCAAGTGATGGGTTAGTACTTCACCACCTAAGTGATGGAGCGGCATCATCACTAACCTGCCAAAGGGTTTGTACTTTAAAAGTCTAGCTTGGTCTATTCTACTCATATGATATCCTATATGAGCATGAGTCACTTAAGCATATTTTACGTAAGCATTGATCATGCATATCATTGTATATTATGCCTATTGCTTAATATTATGCATTTTGCTTATGATGCATATCTATTGTTGCATTGCATGCTACATGCTTAGTACATTCAAATATACTAACGCATACTCTATGCTTTTGTGATTGTTCCAGAAGAAATGAAACAAAAGATGCCTACATGATGTCACCATGTAGGAACCGGTGCCCAAGTTGATCATCCTCCTCTATGTGGATAGTTAGGTGCTATTCAAGCTAGTTGGTAAGTCCTCACTTCACGGACCTAATCTATGTTTTTTCTATTATGTATTGAGTCATTCATCTTTATTGTTTATTTTAACTATGAGTGTGAGCCCGATTACTTTGTCCTGGCTCCCAATCTTATCTACATATCAGAAGTTTTTGTTGGACATGTTATGTATCTATGATATAAGCTTAAATCTTTTCTTTTGACCATGATATTGTTTAAGCTTTTCCCTTAGCCCCTATTTCCCTATTCTTTTCTCTTTGATGTTTCATTTATTGTTTCTGCGACCAAGGATGTGTAAGGATGCTTTATGAGGCTTGCTTGGGGTCCCTTAGGATTCCCCTTGTGCCGTGTCACGTCTAGGCCCTAGGCTTGGGTCGTGACACACATGATTTTTGTACAACTCTCTATGACTCATAAACCTACTTACGAGTCGTATCTGGTCTTATAGACTTTTCTAGTGACCAAAAAATGGTGTGATCACTATTCTACAAGATCCCTTTATGGCTCATAGTTTTCACTATAGCCTGCAAAGGTGACTTCATAGATCCTTCTACAACTAAGGGTGAATTACTTTTGCATTTCAATTTTTTTTTTCATTTTTGGGGATAACAAAGTTGCATAAATGTTCATGTTTCAAGTACTATGATGACAAAGCTAAGAATGATGAGATTATGGCCCTTTAGAGGCTCAGGGATGAGTCTTTAGAGGATGAGCAGACTTTAGCCCTGAGTGGATCATTAGAGGAGCTTTGCATCCACCCAGACCCAGGGGCTGCTAGACCAAAGACTAGAGCGGCTGCCAGAGCTGGCAAAACTTAGGCTCATATCATCCGCACTCTACAGTATGATGAGAGAGGGAACGATAGGAGCGTATCTATTCAGATGACTCCATACAAAACGGAGTCCAGCTATGAGTCTGGATCCAGAGTCAGATTAGAGACGGAGTCCTTGCATTGCCTCGTTCATCACCACTAGATGCTCTTACTAGTCGGTGGTGCATCAAGGGCATGTAGACTATATTTACTGAGGATATGCAGTAGACAGAGTAGGGCAAGCCAGGCCATTGCATTTATGGGGATCCCAAAGTCATCTAAATAGACTCGATAGTGTTCTTGATCTACAGGACATGATGATCAGATATGGGCTTCAGGGGCTGACCAGATCATTTGGACAATACTCCTCGACTATGTTAAGAGAGCTCTATGCACTATATGTAACCACGATTCACAGGAATCTTTCCAAGGGAAAAAAGGACCTCGCTTAGCCCAGACTGATCAAGGCGAGAGTGAGGGGCAGGCAGGTGGACATATCTGACACTACTATCCGCCGAATGTTATTTAGGCCAGAGTTCCTTACCCTTAGATCCACTATAGAGTTTGACTATAGGGTAGGGCAGATGAGGGACCCATTGTTGATGAGGGATCTAGAGCGCAAAGCCAGCCTAATGGGATGGGTGGATGGATATAACACTGAGCAGTGTCCAGGACATTTATGGGTCGCTACTCACTCGGATCCTATTGCCAAAGCTTCGCTCTATTTCCCTGTAAAATTTTGGTAGGTGATTGTTCGATCATGCATCTGACTGACCTTTGCTGATAATATTTTGACATTGGAGCGTCCAACATTGGTTATCATTATCTTGGCTGATTATGATATTTATTGGGCTTTCCTCATCATCGAGAAAATCCACGAGGCCACCGTGAAGAGGTCCATCTCCACCCTTTTCCCTTAGTTGATATACATGCTTTTTCTAGAGTCAAGGGTCGAGAGCTTCCACCAACTGGACTTGTTGATTGAGGTCCAATATACTTTAGATGCCAGTCTAATCAAGGCTGAGGAGAACCTGATGGCACTCCAGCGAGCAAAATAACACCTTGCTCATATAACAATGATGTTTTCCCCAGCGTTTGCCACGATTCACACATAGGGCCTAAGAGTCACATGGAAAATGGGAACCTGAGAGTCCCCAAACAAGCCTCATAGCATCCATAAATCACATCATTAGTTTGGAAGCACAAACAAATTTTAAACACATAGTTCTAAGGGACAAGAAAGTAGGACTCACGCTAAGGTGGAATTATAGGGAAAGGGATTAGCATGGAATCACATAATACATAGCACACAACGACTAAGGGTCAGGTAAGTAGGACTCACACTATGGGGGAAATTTGGGACTTAGGATCTTTTGACATATAACATAGAATCATCTTATATCAACATAATCCATAAGTAGCCATGAACAAGGATCTAACACAACACTTAGCATAAATAGTAAAGAGTGCACAAGATATCTAACAATGCCTCTACGTAAGATAGGTCGGGGGCTAAGACATACCCCGGGCTCACCCTCAAAGTAAGTAAAGTAGATAAAAACACCATAGGTAGAATAGGTGGTAGCTTGTCCTTAGAACATAGGACTAACCACAACAAGTATAACTTAAAACCTAAGCTAAACATTGCACGGTGGATGAATAGGCTCCTCGGTCCCTACATGGTGAAATTAGGTAGGCAAAAGTATGCATTAGTAATTTTGAATGTACTAAGTATGCAGGGTGCAATGCATGCAACTTATCGAACCTGCGTTGATTGTTAGATGACAAGGGTACATAATATAGGAAGAAATAGATAAGCAAAGAAATATAGTATAACAATAGGCTATGAAAGTCATGATGAATGAATTTTCAATAATGCTTATACATAGTGGGGATGAGACCATAACCAACCTTACAAACCCATGCGAGTTATTACATGAATTTTCTTGATGTTGACCTCCCATTAGTTAGAGAAGATTACTTTCCAAAGGTAATCTACACCACACCTTATGACCTGATCATTTCATATATGGTGGCCAACTTCCTTATGACCTGGTCATTTCTTAAGGATTAACTTATAAAGATTATCATATCATATCATAAATCAATAACCATCCCTTACGACCCAGTCATTTTGTAGATGACTACTATTCCTATGTTGGCACATAGTTCAAGAAAAGGAAGGGTACCCCCAATCCATCGGTGCTAAGTCAAAATTCCCACAAGAATACTTATATATAAACATGACTTCAAGAGTAAGTCACTTCAATTCATTTATATGCACCTTTAGGCTCAAAAGGAAAATCATAACTTATATGCATAATATTCAAGCTTTGGAATAGCTCATTATTATAACAATATGGTACAAGCACCCATTCGCTCAAAGAGCCTTAAACATAGACATATATGTGATCACATTCTAGTCATAACCAATATGTGAGATTAAGTCACCGAAAACATTTCCATATATACATATGTGAGCTTAACCCACCGGTAATTTCATATATTCATCCTCATGAAATGCATATGCTTATGAATAATGTGAGAATGGCATGGGTGATTGAGATTCAATCTAAAATCATTAATACATCATGAAATCTATGTAAATCATATATATAATTCACAGTTAAAACCTTATATAGAAAACCCATGCACAAAAACGAATTTAAAAGGGGACATGCATATTCATACTTCATAAATTCAATGTAAACAACCATAATAGGGCTTAAAGTAACTTAAAATTATGAACAAAGTGCAACCCACACATCAATTTAATGAAAATAATAAAAGCCTATATTCAAAGTAAGCTCAAATTTATGGAAATTAAGTGAAAAGAATTGGGTCTCCGGTGATTGAAAGGAATCAAGGATCAAAACCCATATACCTTGATCCAATGAAGAAGTTTCAAGATAAATTTGAAGGAGAATTGGATTTGCCTTGATCCCCAAGCTTGAATTTCACAAGAGTTCTTGAGAGGAGTTTGAGAATGAGTTTAAAATGAGAGAACGAATTGAATGATTTTGAACAGGGTTTAGGTCATTATAAAGCCTTAGGATAGCTTAGGAAATCTCAAAAGTTTTTTAGAATAATTTAAATTTACACAAATACCATTAATAAAATGGATGGAAAAATGGCAATGTGGCACCACATCGAGGGGTACACAACCCGGGTAGATGGTCCGTGTACCTAGGCCGTGCACTCATACATAGGAAAAATTTTGGAAGTTGTGAAGTCACATGTTCCGTGTGACACGACCATATGCCAACACTTGGAAAACATTTCATAAAAAAGTTATGAGATGATGATTTATAGTTAGAAAATATTTTCACTCCATAAGCTCCACGAAGACCTCACGGCCCGTGAGATATCACGCGGTCCGTGTAAGGGGACGTGTGACTCCACTTGGCCAAAATAGTGGGATTTTAGGCCAATTCCATCCACACGATCTGTGTAGTGTGACACGGGCTGTAAGGGTCCATGTGCGGCTTGCCTTGGTCAGTATCTCCACCTTCAAGGCCAGCCCCAAAAGTTAAGGCCAAGTGTCATTTCACCGGATACAACACGGTTCGTGTAACCTCACACGAGCCGTCTATTCTTCCCTTAGATGACATTTTGTCCAAATTTTGTCAAAAATAAAATCCTTGAGTTTCGATAAAGTCATTCAAATATCTAGGTCATTACAGCGCCATTACCTAAGGTTCCATAGACCACCACAATTGCTATTGTTACTGAGTATAAGCCCCTGCAACCCGAGGCAGATGAGGAGAGGGGTCTCACTACTTTTATTCCTGCACCACAGGCCACGTCATCACAGCTACTCCCGCAGCCATATTTTACATGTTTGCTATATCTATACATACCATGGCACTGATGTTATCTCATGTTGAGTCACAGTTGACTCTCCTTCTTCATCAGATTAGGCTATGGGTCGGCGAAGGGATTACAGACTCGGAGGGTCATATGCAGGCATTCACGATCACCACTACTTAGGATTATCTCTCTATCGGGAATACCCACATTGATGCCTTTGAGATGAGGGTACAATAGAGCCTGAGTACGACCTGGCCATCAGACTTTACAACCCATCAGACGAAGATCCCGTGACTCTGAGTCGACATGACATCAGCACTAGCAGCACCAGTGACATTACCTAAGACCACACTCCTGTTGTCAGTTGTAGATCTTTTTTCTCCTAATAAGTCTATCTAGCTTTCCCATGAGAAAAGGCCCCTTCCAAATGATAATACCGATGCCATACAATTTCATGCATTTAACGACCACAAAAAGTGCCCGGTAATATGCCTTGGAAGTGCCCAAAATTATAATTTCTTTATATCGCAAAATTCATCGCGATATCGAAAATCCAACTTCATATTCTTGTTCAGGGGGTCAAAATGAGTGAAAAATTGGTCTAACCCTGATTTAAGAGAAATCAATTAGCAATTTCAATTTTCCAAGAATGCAATTTCTAGTGAGGGTTTTAGGAAACAATTTCTCTACTTCTATGAGGTAGCGGTAAGGTCTACGTACAATCGACCCTCCCCAGACTCCACTAGTGGGATTATACTGGGTATGTTGTTGTTGTTGTTGTTGTTGCAATTTCTAGTGAGGTTTGCGCGCCTCTGGCATGACGGGGCTAGGGCATGTAGATGAACAAAGATGATTTTTGTGATAGGTCCACGATATGGACCTGTGTATTGTCTACCCAGTTAATTTTTGTGCGGTCCAAGACTTGGGGTCTTGGACCTAAGTTTTTCCAAACGTGAATATACTTATACTTAGCCATTTTTCACCCTCATGTCATTCTAAACACTCTCCAATACTCATTCCAACACTTACTCAAATATTTTACTCCTAAATTCAAGTCTCAAACCTCATCCGAATCTAAGGATTTCCTCTCAGGCTTCAAGTTTCCATCTCCAATGTTCATCAAGTTCATCTCCAAAGCTAAGGTATATGGGTTTCTTTTATGGGTTCCTTTCACTCATGATGCCCAAGCTTCCGTTTTTTAAAAATTGCATGATTTAAAATTGATTTACTCATGCGTATTATTTATTATGAAAATCACAGCACACTTTGTTGGTATTATGAAGTTGTGACTGTTTTACTATGTTTTGTGCTATGAATCTAAGATCTAATGTGACATTTGATGAAATATTTTGATTTATATTGCTTGAGGGTGTTACCAAGTATCTATTGATGGTTTTACATTAAATTTTCTAGCATGATAACACTCTTGAAATGCATGGTTTTACACTAGCACTACATATCCTCTAAGTGTTTGATAAAATGTCCGATTATGGTTTCTTGAGGAATTGAAGGTCCAATGCATGTCCTATGGGTTGAATAAATATATGATAATGAACCGATGATAGAATGATGATGAAATGATGATGCAAAGGAATTTGTGCATATGAATATGAAAGGAGTGTATATATATATGATATTATCTCTATAGTATTGGCGATGCCCAAGCCTAGCTCGGGGGGTTGTAGGCCCCGGTAACCTTGTTGAGGGGTTAGTACCTCGATTGCTAAGCTCGGGGGGTGGTAGGCCCAGATAACCTTATTGGGGGTTGGTACCCATCAACCTTGTTAGGGGGTTTGTACTCCATCAACCTTGTTGGGGGGTTTGTACTCCATCAACCTCATGAAGGGAGTTTTACCTCTTGTGCCTATCCAAGGGAGTGTTAGGACTTGGCTTGCACTAAGAATGGTCACTTCTTACACCTATCTTATGATCCATATAAGCATGATTTACTACGTGCATATTCTTTGCATGCCATATTGCTATATGCACTCATTACCTATTCTTATGCATTTCGATTATATTACTATCACTTTTTGCTTTGCATCCTACATACTTAGTACATTCAAACATACTAACACATACTGTATTCCTACATGATGTCACCATGTAGGAATCATTACACCCTTGATCATTCTCCTCCTCCACGTGGCTAGTACGATTGTTGCCCAAGCTTGTTGGTGAGTCCTCCTTTCCAAGGACGTTGCTTATGATCTCTTCCTACGTACTTAGACTTTTTTTCATTTATCTATGTATTGACTATGTAATGATTCCAAAGAGTGCAAAACAAATGTGTCTCGTAAGTGTCCAGAATCGTAATTTCCATATTCTCAAAATCCATGCGTTATTTCGAAAATTCAACTTCATATTCTTGTTTAGAGTGTTAAATTAAGTGGAAAATGGGTCTAACCCCGATATTAGAGCAACCATATCAAAATTTGAAATTCGCAAAATGTGAATTCCGATAAGGTTTATGCATTCCTAGTGCGACGTGCCACAGTACAAAATCTGCCCAATTTCTTTTAACTCGGTCTAAGACTTTTAATTTATGGGCCTAAGTGTTACCATACATGAAAATGCCTATACTTAGCCTTTCAGCCTCATATCTTCTAAGCCATTCCCAAATAATCTCCCAAACACATTTCATCTCCTAAATTCAAGTCTCAAAACTCATGTGGATCCTAAGGAGTTCACTTAAGCTTCAAGTCTCCATCTCCAATCTTCTTCACGGATTCTCCAAAAGCTAACATATGTGGGTTTCTTTCCTGGGTTCCTTTCACCCATGATGCCCAAGCCTCTTATTACCTTTTATTGCATGATTTAAAGTTGATTTACTCATGGGTTTTATTTATTGAGAAATTCACTACATACTATTTAGGGTTTATGAAATTGTAATTGATTTAGCATGTGTTGAGCTATGGATCTATGATATTTGTGATATTTGATGAAGGGTTTTATGTATATTGTTTGAAGTTGTTACCAAGTATTGATTGATATGTTTTACATTGGATTTACTTGCATGTTTTCACTCTTGGATTGCATGGTTTTACACTAACACTACATACCCCCTAAGTGTTTGATAAAATGTCTTGTTTATGATTCTTGAGTTATTGAAGGCCTAATGCTTGGTATATGAGATGTATGACTTTACGATGATGAAAGTATGTTGTATATGTGTTAATTTCATGATAAGCTTCTATAGTGTTACATGTTGACAATAACCTTGTAGAGGGGTTGGTACCTTGACCACTTTGATGGAGGGTGTTGTACATTAACCTTATTGAGGGCTTAGTACTTGACCACTTTGATGGAGGGTGTTAAGTCCATTAACCTTGTTGAGGGATTGGTACCTCGATCACTACCAAGGGGGTTCTAAGCCTTAGATTCCAAGTACTAGTTGCTTAGTCCATGATGATGGTCTCTTCTTATCTACGCAATATATTCTATATAAGCATATTTTACTTCAAGTATCCTCCATACATGTCATACTACTACTATGTTATCTATTCATTATTGTTATGCATTTTGACTATGTTGCCTATCTCTTATTGCATTGCATCCTACATACTTAGTACATTCAAACATAATGAGATAAACTTTATGCCTACATGATGTCACCATGTAGGAACCTAAGCTCCATTTGGCCATCCTTCTCCTCTACGTGGCTAGTTCAATTGTCTCACAAGCTAGTGGTGAGTCCTCTATTCCGGGGATGTTGGCCCATATTTCTTATGCTATGTACTAATACTCTCTTCTTTATTTCTACTTTGATTATGAGGGTAAGCCCTGTTGCTTGTCTTGTCCCCCACTAAGTATCTATGTTTAGAGGTATTATTGGGAAAGTTGTGTATTATGCTTGAGCTTTGACTCATCTATGATATTTACGTGTTACTCTTCCTTTCTCTCTCGCTCCCTTAGTCCAAAATTCCCCTTGTTTATGCTTCTCTATTTGTATTTTAATTGCTTTTTCCATCAAGGATGTACAATGATATGCTACAAGGCTTGTTTGGGGTTCCTTGGGGTTTCCTATTCGCTGGTCACGTCTAGGCTTTAGGCTTAGGTCGTGAAAGACGATGAGGGTGAGCCGATTGTTTGTTGTGGCCCCCGCTCTTATATATGTAGTAGAGGTATTGTTGGACCTGTTATGTATCTGTGCTATGAGCCTTGACTCTCTTGTTTCTTGATATTATGATATGAAAGTTTTTTCCTTAGTCCCAATTCCCTTGTTTATGCTTATAACTTAGTGTCATTTTAATTGCTTCCTCAACCAAGGATGTGTAATGATATGTTTTGAGACTTGTTTGGGGTTTCTTCAGGTTTCCTATTTGCTGGTCACGTCTAGGCTCTAAGCTTGGGCCGTGACAAAGATGGTATCAGAGCACTAGGTTGTTAGATCCTCAGAGTCCAATACATCACGTTGATTAGAGTCTTATTCATGGTTATGTTATGCACCACAAAAGTGAATAGCAGGCTATGAGACATTTTAGAAAATGTTTCCCTTGTTCATATTCTAAGTCGTACTATAGAGTTGAAGTAAGCTTTCCTCTCCTAACGATTGTTCTTTGCTATACTAGATCATGCCTAACATAAGAGAAAGACGATCTCGCACACTCAAGGAGCAACCAACCAATAGAGAGCTTAGGGATGCTCTGACCTTGCTTGCACATGTTGTCGCTTATCAAGCCAATCAAGGGGCCCAAGCCCCTCATGCTCCTACATCGGCCTCTTGGGTGAGAGACTTCACGAGAATGAATCTCCTGGAATTCCATGGGTCAAAGGTGAGTGAGTTCCCTCAAGAATTCATGGATGAGGTTTACATAATTTTGTCTATCATGGGTATGAGGTCAGAGGATAAGGCAGAGTTGGCGGCCTACCAACTCAAAGGGACAACACAAGTATGATATAACCAATGGAAGGAAGAGAAGGAAGTCAACTATGTGGTGCTTTGGCAGGAGTTCAATGTGGCTTCCTTAATTGGTTCTTTCCCCTTGAACTTAGGAAAGCTATGTTGGTGGAACTTATGAATTTGAGACAAGGGTCTATGAGTGTGAGGGAGTGTTTCCTCAAGTTAAACCAACTTTTGAAATATGCTTCACATTTGGTGGCTGACTTAAGATCTAGGATGAACAAATTTGTGATGAGTATTTCCGACTTGGTTAGTGAGGAGTGTCAGTCCCTATATTGACCAGTAACATGGAATTGTCATATTTAATGACCTACGCAGAATAAATAGAAGAGGAGAAATTGAGGAAGAGGAGGGGTCAAGAGGCCAAGAGGGCCCGTTTTAAGGGTAAGGTCCAAAAGAGTGGCGGAGCTACTTAAGCATGTTTTACTTATGCATTGATCATACATGCCATATTGTTATATTATGCCTATTGCCTATTGTCACGCATTTTGTCTATGACGCCTAATTCTTGTTGCATTGCATCCTACATGCTTAGTACATTCAAATGTACTAACGCATACTCTTGCCTACATGATATCACCATGTAGGGATCGAGGCACAAGTTGATCATCCTTCTCCTCTACGTGGCTAATTCGGTACCACTCAAGCTAGTTGGTGAGTCCTCCACCTCGGGGACCTTAGTATATGTTTCTCTTATTATGTATTGAAACGCTCTTCTGTATGTTCTAGTTTGACAATAAGGCTGAGCCCAGTTGCTTTGTCTTAGGCCCCGCTCTTATCTATGTAGTATAGGTGTTGTTGGACATGCTATGTATCTATGTTATGAGCCTTGACTCTTTTGTCTCTGGGTGTTGATGTTTTGCAAACTTTTCCTTAGTCCCCTGACCTTGTTTCATAAACATTTACATGCTAATTAAGTACTAAGCTTTCTTTGTTAGTCCCAAATTCCCCTTGTTTATGTTTCTTATGTTGTTTTACATTGCTTCCATGACCAAGGATGTGTAATGATATTCTATGAGGCTTGTTTGGAGTTCCTTCGAGTTCCCTATTCGCCGGTCACATCTATGCCCTAGGCTTGGATCATGACAAAGATGGTATCAGAGCACTAGGTTGATAGATCCTCTTAGTCCAACACACCGCGTCGATTAGATTCTTATTCATGGTTGTGTTGTGCACCACTACTATGAATAGAAGGCTATGAGACATTTTAGGAAATATTTCACTTCTTCATGATCTATGTCATGTGGTAGAGTTAGATCCCGTAGAGCTTATTACTAACCCCTAACTGTTATATTTTAGGATATGTATCAAGCTACTCAGGATGGTGTTATGATGAATGCAGAGATTTGCAATGCTCAATGGAAAGTGGACAAAGTGATGGCAAAATTGGCAACTCGCCTCGACCAACAAGTGAGTGCTCCCGAGACTTCTAGTGGTGAGAGGGAAGGCAGTGGCCAAGAGGGTCCATAATCTGGGTAATTTCCAATGTCCCAAGTATAAAAGTGGTGGTGGTGTGGTGACTTATGCTAGGTGCCCAAAATGTGGTAGAGGCCATGATGGCCCATGCTTGAGAGGTACTAACGCTTGTTATGGTTGTGGGAAAATGGGTCATAAGGTTAAGGATTGCTCTCGCAAACGCAAAAAGAACAAAGGAGGTGATGGGGGGATGGATAATCCCAAGTGCCCTATGTGTAGGATGGACCATGGTGGCCCGTGTTGGAGGGACACAGGTGTATGCTTTGGGTGTGGTGAGATAGGCCACGGAATTTTGGATTGCCCATATGGTCGATACAAGAGTAAAGGTGGTGATGTTTATCAAGAGGCTCAAGGGGGGAGAGGCACCCGATGTTGCTACCAGTGTTGAAATTTTCTTTTGGCTTTGATGTGCTTGTATTGATGGCCCGGAGTGCCACTATTACTCCTCTATTCTTTTTAGTTGCTAGTGGGGGCTTGTAGTGAGCCCAAGTTATTATATGGACCTTTGGTTTCTATCCTTTTGTTGAGTATATTGTTGCTAGAAGGTTCATAGGTGTTGATCCGTATTTGTATTACATTAGATCTTGCTTTGTGGCTTGTTGGAGTTGGCATGGTGTACTTTGATGTCATTATAGGATTGGGGTGGTTGCATGTATGTTGTGCCTTCAAGGGTGGCATGACCCGTAGAGTTAGATCTCGAATCCCTAATGAGCCCGTTCTTGAGTGGGAGGTTGTCAAATTGTAGCAAGGGAGGTAGGTCCATTTCTTGTCATAAGGTAGAATTAGTCTCTACGGGGTTGCATTTTATCACCTTGTGAGAATTGAAGGTGATGAACCTAAGTTGTTTTGTAATTACAATTGTTGGTAGTGGTAGATGAGACTTTGAATGTCCCTTTCCGATCAGTTGAGTTTGTGGTAGTGTCTTTTGGTTCAACTAGTATACTTGTTATGCTGACTAGTCTCATGACTAAGATCTTTTAGCCCCTACACTAATAGGCTTATGGTGGTTTTGGTGATGATGTGATGGTTTGTGTTCCCTAATGAGTTAGTGCATGTGAGTTTTGAGGGTAGTACTACAAAGTTTAAGGAAAAAGGTTGGATGCTTAATAGAAGGAATGGGAAGTTTGGTTGTAAGAGGGCGCCTTCCAAGGTCGTGTGGTGCCAGGTGATAGTATTAAAGTGGACCCTAGTAAGATGAAGGTGATTAGAAATTGGCCTATACCTTTGAACCCATTGGATATTAGGAGCTTCTTGGGCTTAGCAGGCTAATACCAGAGGTTGTGAATAAGTTATCCTATCTTATTTCTCCTATGACTTAGTTAACCCTAAGTAAGGCCAATATTGTGACTGACATTTTGAGTAGGGTGATTTGATATGTTCGGGAGTTGCTATATCTTGTGTAATTCCTTTGTGCTAATAGGATCATGTGTGTGTCTCGGATGGTTATGTGAGTCTATAGTGGCTAGAAGAGATCTATAAGGGTTGCCTTATGTTATCATTGCGTAGAGTCTTATCGTGTGTTCTTGGTTAGACTTAGCTTGATGGATATGGATAGTCAATCTATTTGGTCAACTAAAATGTGTTAGTCACTTCTCTAAGGTTGATTTGAGGTTCGGGTTTTGTCCCTAAGCGAGGATGAAGGTAGGTGATATCCCTAGGTGTCTTTTAGGACTAGGAGTGAGCATTGCTAGCATTGATGGAGTTGTTGGGTTGGCTTATGCATCGATGGTGTTTGTGGGTTTCTTGAATAGGGTCTTAAAACGCTACCTTGATATGTTTGTGGTGGTCTCCAGTGATGAGGTATTGATTTGTTTAGAGCTTATGGATCATTTAGGGGTACTGTTGCAAGTCTTAGATAATGAGAGGTTGTTTGCTAAACATGATAGGTGTGCAAGAAGGTGGTTAGAATTCCTTAAGGATTATGAAATGAGTGTGCATTATATTTCCCTACTAAGGCTAGTGTTGCGATCGGTGATCCAGGTAGCCTAGCATGTGTTGTTGATGGTGGCAAGGAGGAGACTAGTGGAGTCCATCAATTTGTTAGGTTGGAAGTTAGGTTGAGGGAAGTTGAGCATGGTGGTGTAACATTCTTGATGGTTCCAAGTCTTCTTGGGTTAAGAGGTCTAGATTAGGCAAGGTCTTGATTCCGCTTTATTAGAGGTGAAAGTTTTGGGTGGAAAGATAGTAGAGTGGAGGTTATCTCCCAAGGGGGAGATGGTGGTTCGTGTCAACAAGTGGAATTGGTGTGGTTAAGGTTGACAAATGAGTTATGAATTATGAGTCCTTTTAGGCTGTAGAAGAAGTTGGTAAGGCTGCATATGGATGGGATTTTCCTAGGGATATGATTATGGTCTGTTCGGTTTGTCATGCTTCTAGGTTGAGGGGATGTGTTGGTGATTCTAGTGCTATAGAACTCTTTGAAGTTGTGGGTGAGGCGGAGGACAAGTTGGCTGAGGGAAGGTCCCAGTGGAGGTGTTGGATGAGTGGAGAAGTTGATTAATGAAGATGTGATGTTCATTGAGGCCCTCTTGAAAGGATCATCAAATCAAAGGTGTCCCCAAGGAAGATGAAGAGGCCTTATGGGAGCAATATTTGTACCTCATTCACTCTAATCAAGTCTAAGATAGCAGCTAAGTTCTTCATGTGATTCCAAGACTTATGTTTCAGCCTCTATATCATTGATATGTATTCATGTTTAAGTTGACAAATTTATGATAATTTTACACTTAAGTTGAGGTTTTGAAAATGATGTTTTAGATGTAATGCTGCATTCTTGTTGGGGCAGATTTTTTCATGATTACACTTTTCATGTATATTTCTTTTACATTCGGGGACGAATGTTCCCAAGGGGGAGATATTGAAATGACCCCAAAAAGAGCCCAAAAATATGCCTTGGAAATGCCCAGAATCATAATTTTCATATATCTCAAAATCCATACATTATTTCGGAAATCCAACTTCATATTCGTGTTCAGGGTTATAAAATTTGGGGGGAAAGGGTCTAACCCCGATTTTAGAGTGAACAAATCACAAATTCAATTTTTAAAGTAACGAATTCCAGTGTTGTTTCTACGTTACCCTCGCGACGCACCCCTGTTGTTTTTTTGTTCCAGCTTTTAAATTTTGGAGCCTTCTCACACGAGAAAACACTTATAATTAGCATTGTTTCACCCTCATATCACCCAAGACATTTCCCAATACTCACTCAAGCCCTTAGTATTATATTTCTCTCAAAATTCAAGTCTCAAACCCTCATACGGAACTAAGGTTTTCCTTCAAGGTTCTTCTTTAAGCTTCAAATCTCCATCTCTAAGCTTTACCAACTTCATCTCAAAGATAAGGTATGTGGGTTTCTTTCATGGGTTCCTTTCATCCATGATACCCAAGTCTCCTTTTACTCAAATTGCATGATTTAAAGTTGATTTATAAATGGGTCATGCTTATTATACAATTCACTGCACACTATGTAAATCCTATGTGAAATTGCTACTGTTTTGCTATGTTTTGAGCTATAAATCTTTGATCTATTATAAGATTCGAGGAGGGGTTTGATATATGTTGCTTGAGGATGTTGCAAGGTGTTGATTGATGATTTTACAATGGAATTTCTTGCATAATTTCATCTCTATATTTCATGATTTTATACTAGCATTACACACCCTCTAAGTGTTTGATAAAATGTCCGAATGTGGTTTCTTGAGCAATTGAAGGTACAAAATATGAGATATGATATGAATGACTATATGATGATGAAAAGAGCTTGTGTATATGATATATATTCTATATAAAGTGTTGCATTAGACCATGCCCGATCAGGGTAACCTATTTGAGGAGTTAATATCTCAAACACCAGGGTGGTAGGTCAGATTGCCACTAACCTAGATGAGGGGTTTGTATCTGCTACAATTGGGTGATGGGTGCGATCATCACTATCCTAGATGAGGGGTTTGTACCTCACACACCAGGGTGATGGATGCAATCATGACTAACCTAGATGATGGGGTTTGTACCTCACACACTAGGGTGATCAGCGAAATTATCACTAACCTACCAAGGGGTTTGTATTTTGGAAATCTAGCTTGGTCTCTTCTACATATATAATATCCTATATGAGCATGAGTTGCTTAAGCATGTTTTACTTATGCATTGATCATACAGGTCATATTGTTATATTATGCATGTTGCCTATTGTTACGCATTTTGACTATGATGCCTAATTCTTGTTGCTTTTTATCCTACATACTTAGTATATTCAAACGTACTAATGCATACTCTTGCCTACATGATATCACCATATGGAGATCGAGGCCCAAGTTAATCATCCTTCTCCTCCACGTTGCTAGTTCAGTACCACTCAAGCTAGTTGGTGAGTCCTTCACCTCGGGGACCTTAGTATATGTTTCTCTTACTATATATTGAAACACACTTCTTTATGTTCCAATTTGGCTGTGAGGGTGAGCCCGGTTACTTTGTCTTGGCCCGCGCTCTTATCTACGTAGTAGAGGTGTTGTTGGACGTACTATGTATCTATGTTATGAGCCTTGACTCTTTTGTCTCTGGATGTTGATGTTATGCAAACTTTCTTTTAGTCCCTTTCCCTTGTTTTCTAAACTTTTACATGCTACTTAAGTATTAATCTGTCTCTCTTAGACCCAAATTCCCCTTGTTTATGTTACTTATGTTGTTTTACATTGCTTCCGCGACCAAGGATGTGTAATGATATGCTATGAGGATTTTTTGGGGTTCCATCAGGATCCCCATTTGCCAGCCACGTCTAGGCCCTAGGCTTGAGTCGTGATAGCCCTAGGCTTGGGTCGTAACAGCCCTAGGCTTGGGTCATGACAAAGATGGTATTAGAGCACTAGGTTGTTAGATCCTCGGAGTCCAACACACCACGTCGATTAGAGTCTTATTCATGGTTGTGTTGTGCACCACAACTTTGAGTAGGAGGCTATGAGACGTTATAGGAGATGTTTCCCTTTTTTTATTCTAAGTCGTGCTATAGAGTTGAAGTAAGTTTTTTCCCTAACAATTGCTCTTTGACATGCTAGTTGATCATGCCTAAGCACAGAGGAAGAAGTGTCTGTGCTCCTGAGGTACAATCGACTAATGGAGAGCTTTAGGAGGCTCTCACTTTGCTTGCACAAGTTGTGGCCAACCAAGCCACTCAGGGGCCCAAGCCCCTCATGCTCCTACACCAGCTTCTCGGGTGAGAGACTTCATGAGGATGAGCCCGCTGGAGTTCTATGGGTCAAGGGTGGATGAAGACCCACAAAAATTTATTGATGAGACTTATTAGGTATTGGCCATCATGGGTGTCAGATCGGAAGATAACGCGAAGTTGGCAGCCTACCAACTCAAAGGAGTAGCACAGACATGATACAATCAATGGATGGAGGAGAAGGGAGTCAACAATGTGATTCTATGCAAACAGTTCAAGGTGGCCTTTCTTAATCGGTTCTTTCCTCTTGAGCTTAGGGAAGCCAAATTGGTAGAATTCATGAATTTGAGACAAGGGTCAATGAGTGTGAGGGAGTATGCCCTCAAGTTCAACATACTCTCTAAGTATGCTCCTCATTTGGTTTCCAACCCAAGGGCTAGGATGAACAAATTTGTGATGGGTGTCTCTGACTTGGTGAATGAAGAATGCCAGTCTGCTATGTTGATTAGAGATATGGATTTTTCCAGCTTGATGACTTATGCGGGAAAATGGAGGGAGAGAAGTTGAGAAGGTGTAATGAGGCCAAGAGGGCTTGATTGGATGGTGACTCCCAAGGTCTAGGATCTGACGATGCTCCAAGCAAGAGGGTTATTAAGAATGGGGCCCTAAATCCAAGGCCCCAAAGAGATGATGGGGTGACTCATCCTAGATGCCCAAAGTGTGGAAGGAAACATGGTGGTGCATGTTAGAGGAACATGGGTGCATGTTTTTTATGTGGGGAAATAGGCCACAAAATTTTGAATTGCCCATATGCTCAAAACAAGGATAAAGATGGTCATGTTGATCAACGGGATGCTCTAAAGTGTAATCGGTTTTATGCTCTTCAAAGGAAGCAAGAGGTAGATGAGGCACCCAATGTTGCTACTGGTATGTTGAAGTTTCCTTAACTTAGAGGTGTGTGTATTGTTGGGTCCGGGTGCCACTATTCCCTTCATTATTATTTTGTTGTTTGTGGCCTTCTTGTGGGTGTCCCGAGTTGCTATGTGAATCTCTTGGTGATTACCGCTTTTTTGAGTCTATTGTTGCTAGAAGGTTGGTAAGTTTTATTTCATGGTCATGTGGTGTCTAGGTCTTGCCTTGTGATTTTGTTGGATTGGATGTGGTAAGTTTGAGATCACACTTGGAGGGGAATGTTTGCATGAATGTTGTGTCTCCATTGATTTTAGGGCCCGTAGACTTAGATTCCAATTCGTTAATCACCCGTCTTTGTGTCGTAGTGGAGGGGTAAGTCCATCTCCTGTTTTAGGGTACAATTGATCTCCAAGGGATTGCATTTATTATCTTGTAAAAGTTTAGGGGTGTTGAGCCTAAGTTATCTCTATTGGGTTGTTTCCGGTGACCAATGAGCTGTTGAATGTCCTTTCCGGTATGTTGTATTTGGGGTGGTGTCTTTCGATTGACTTATGCACTAGTCATGTCTACAGGTCTCACGAATAGGGTCTTTAATCCCTACCTTGTTATGATTGTAGTGGTTCTTGGTGATGATGTGTTGATTGCTTTCGGAAGTGGGGAGAGCTTGTGAGTCATGTGAGGGTGATGTTGTGAATTTGGAGGAGGTGAGGTTGCTTGATAATAATAGAAAGTGGAGATCTTTGGGTGGCAGGAAGGTGGTTAGAGGAGTTCACCGATTGACTAGGCTGGGTGAGGTTGAGAGTGGTGGTGTAAGGGCTTTGATGTTTATGAATCTTCTATGGTTGAAGGAGGTCTAGTAAAATAAGGCTTTGATTTCCGTCTTGATAGAGTTGGAGGTCTTGGTGAAGGATGGTTAAGTGGAGGTTGTCTCCAAAGGGGTAGATGGTGATATTTGGTACTAAGTGGCTTGTTTGTATGTTATTGATTCACAATCCTTTCATTATTCCTTGTTGCTAGTGAGATTTGTCTATGTGGGTCTATTGGTGCTAGAAAGGCTTATAAGGGTTGCTTCATGTTCTTATTACATAAAGTCTTATCTTATGATCTTGGTGGAATTTGGTTTGATAGATTGGAGGTCTTGAGGTGGTTTATAGTACCAAGTGGGTTATGTGTGATTAAGGTTGACAAATGAGTTTAAGGTTGTGAGTCCTTATACAATGTAGAGGGAGGTTGGTAGAGTTGCATAAGGGTGGATTGACCTGGACATATGGTTGCAGTTTGTCCAGTTCTTCATGCTTTAGGGTTGAGGGCATGTGTTAATAACTCTAGTTTCAAAGAACTTTTTGACGTTGTAGGTGTTGTGGGGGATAAGTTGACTTAGGAGAAGGTCCCGATAGAGGTATTGGATGGAAGGGTGGAAAGTTTATCGATAAGGATGTGGTGTTCGTTAAAGCTCTTGGGAAGGTTCGTCTAGTCGAAAGAGTCTCTCGAGGAGTGGGCATGGAGAAACAATATCCATATCTCTTTCATTTCTATTCAAGCTTATGATGACATATCAAGTCCTTTCATGATTCCAAGCTTTATGTTTCAACCCCTATGTCATTTGCATGCGTCCATGTCTATGTTAACAAGTTCATGACGATTTTTGACACTTACGTTGATATTTTAAAGATGGTGTTTTAAATGTATTGTTGCATTCTTGTTGGGGATGAGTTGTTCATGATCACTCTTCTCATATACATTTCCTTGAAATTCGGGGACTAATGTTCCCAAGGGAGAGATATTGTAACGACCCCAAAAAGTGCCTGAAAAGGTGCCTGGAATTTTAATTTCTATATATCTCAAAATTCGTGCATGATATCGAAAATTCGACTTCATATTCTTGTTCATGGGGTCAAATATAGGGGGAGAAGGGTCTAACTCCAATTTTATATCAACCATATCAAAATTTGAAAATCGCAAAATGCGATTTCCAGAATAGTTAGCGAGTTGTTGGTGCGACGCACTAGTGTTGTTTTTTAGTGAAATTTTGTCCAATTTTTCTATCTCGGTCCAAGGCTTCTAAGTCTTGGGCCTAAGTATTCCCACACGTAAAAGTACCTATACTTAGCCTTGTTTCACCCTCATATCATACAAGACATTCCCTATACTCACTCAAACACTTAGTCTTATATTTCTCTCAAATGCCAAACCCTCATCCAGATCTTAAGGTTCTCCTTCAAGCTTCAAGTCTCCATCTCCAATCTTCATCAAGTTCATCTCCAAATCTAAGGTATGTGGGTTTCTTTCATGGGTTGCTTTCACCCATGATGCCCAAGCTTCCTTCTCTTAAAAATTGCATGATTTAAAGTTGATTTACTCATGGGTCTTATCTATTATGAAAATCACTGCACACTATGTTGGGGTTTATGAAATTGTGACTGTTTTACTATGTTTTGGGCTACGAATCTAAGACCTATTGTGTGATTTGATGAAGGGTTTTGATGTATATTGCTTGAGGGTGTTACCAAGTATCTATTGATGGTTTTACATTGATTTTTCTAGCATGATTTCACTTTTGAATTACATGGTTTTATACTAGCATTACACACCTCTAAGAGATTGATAAAGTGTCTGTTTATGGGTTCTTGAGGAATTGAAGGTCCAATACATGTTTTATGAGTTGACTGGCCATATGATGATTATATGGTGATAAAATGATGATGAAATGATGATGAAATGATTATGGAAGTAATGTATATATATGATGACTATATGATGATGCTAGGAATGTTTATATGAGTTACTTTCATGAAAGAGTACCTATGGTGTTGCAAGAAGATTGTTGGGTTTCCATGTTTGTTGTGCTCTTTAGAAAATGGAGAAGGTCTTCCCTTGTTGTTTGAAATGAAATGTTGTAATGAGCTAGTTCTATGATCTCTACCGAAAAGGTCATCACATAAGATAGAAAGACTAATGATTCCTACTAAAAAGATCATATCGTAAGGTATGGACCCTCTACCGAAAAGGTCATATCGTAAAGTAGAATAACTAATAGTTCCTACCAAAAAGATCATATCATAAGGTATGGACAGCCAACCAAAAAGGTCATGTCGTAAGGTATAAAGACTAGTGGTTCCCACCGAAAAGATCATATCACAAGGTGTGGACATTCTATCTTAAAGGCCATGCCATAAGGTAGAATGAATCACGGCTCCTACCCCAAAAGATTTTATCGTAAAAGTAGGAGATGTCTTATACTATCTACCAAAAAGTCTATGTAGTACGGTAGGGGTATTGGTAACACTCTCCAAAAAGGTTACACCATAAGATGAGTGGGGGCCATTTGGTCCATTTCATAAAGATTGGTAAGAACGGTTTGAGTATGTATGGTTTGAGTATGTATTCTATAATGAGTTACATTCCTTGATCATGATTTACAAGCATGTTTTACCTTAAGCATTGTTCATGCATGCCATGTTGCTAATGTACTATATCTTTCTACGATTATACATTTTGACTATTGCCTATCTCTTGTTGCATTGCATCCTATATACTTAGTACATTCCAATGTACTAACACAAACTCTATGGCTACATGATATCACCATATAGGAACCGGAGACCCTCTTGAGCATCTCCACCCACGTGGCTAGCACGATTTCATTCAAGCTTGTTGGTGAGTCCTCTATTTCGGGGACATTACTTATGATATCTTGTTATGTATTAAGACTTTCTCTTTGACTTATGTATTGACTATGAGGGTGAGCCCGGTTGCTTTGTCTTAGCCCCCGCTCTTATCTATGTAGTAGAGGTGTTGTTGGACATGTTATATATCCATGCTATGAGTCCTGACTCTCTTGATCTTGATGTCTATGATATGGAAGTTTACCCTTAGCCCCGATTTCCCCTTGTTTATGCTTATCTCATACTGTCATTTTAATTGCTTCTGCGACCAACGGTGGGTATTGATATGCTATGAGGCTTATTTGGGGTTCCTTCTGATTCCCAATTCGCCGGTCACATCTAGGCCCTATGTCACGCCAAAAGTCCCATTAGGGCGGATTGGCAACCGTTGCCGATAAGGCTCGGGAGAACTAACCTGTATCTATGCACTTTCTATACATATTATAAGGGATTTCTACATTTGACATGCCCTTGAGAAAATAAACAGTGATAAAAATCCAAAAAGAAATGCATATGGCTAGGCCGTTGGAGCCACGGTGTCTAAAGTACGAGACATGACCATATTTTAATTTACATAACCTAGAAAGCCTCTAAGTAAAGAAAAGTATCTGATAAGGGTCAGGACAGGGTCCGCCTCGACTAACTATACAATACAAAAATATAAGCTCTAGACACACAAAGCTCCGAAGCAACCTGGAGCTTAGTAACAGCAGTTGGATATCCTGTACTCCTACTGGGAGATCTACTAGCACTTGTACCTTCAACATGAAATGTAGGTTCCCCGTAAGGGATATCAGTATGAGATAATGTACTAAATAAATAAGGCAGTAAATACTGTATATGAAGTAACAACTCAAATGAAACTATGCACTGGTGTAGGATAAGAGACCACCTTTAGTTATACTATGGGATCATGTACTTTATGTTCTTTTTATTACTTTACCTTTACTGTATAATCTGTGCACAACATGTAATATAAATGACCATCTGATTAGTGGTAAATCTATATCGAGATTGACCCTGGCTAGGATTTTTCCTTAACCCCTTGGGCTACCCCCCGTGATAGGATCGACCCTGGGTAGGTGATTCTTCCACCCCTCGAGTTACACCCATCAATAAACTTTATCTTTCAATTACCTTTGAGATCATTCTTTTGGTGGTTATAATATTGGAGCTGTAGGACCGTAGATATAACATATGACACATAAATAATCACAAAAGACAACACCATAATGAAAGAAGTAAGTTACACAAATAATGAAATGCATAGGAGGTAGAACAACACATGAATTTTATTTAGTAGAACGAACTCATGTATCTTGGTATCCAAGTATGTATGCAGATTTAAAGGTGACTACATATGGGAGCATATAAACATTTGAAAGAGTGGATACACGGTTAATAGTTGTTTCGGAGTTGGTAAGTGCTTTTATGTGCCAAGGAGGGATCTATGTTTCATGCCAAATAATATGAAATCAAGTAGCCTAACATACCTCGTTGTACGACCTCACTATTACCTCGAGATAACCTTCCCTTCCTCCAAATATTTATCTACAACATAGTAGGTGATAAAAGTATCATTAGCATCCAATAGATACATCTTGGCAGCCCACTCTCATAAAAACAACATACGGGCAGCAAGCGGATAATTATAAACCCGAGCGTATTCTTTTAACCTTTCTGCCCCTAATCGTATTTTCTAATACACATTATCATATACATATCATATGCAGCCTGTTTTAGTGCTATAATTGTCTTATAACAGCCTACAAAGCACAACACACAACAATTCTACGCAACATACAAATAAGCGGTATAACGTTACATCCCTTCGCTACATTACGACGTTGATGATTCAAAAACTTTATCAACTTCAACCAAACTATTGCCACAATATTTATACATACAAATAGTCTTAAAATATTTCAAAAACAGTCCTCAAAATAGGTGGAGGATGTGATACCATAGCCCCCAATCAATCAGCACACAAGTTTCTATTACGAGCATAAGTACGATATCACACAAGAACTTACTTTTGCGGACTATATAAATGGTGCAGCAGCCTTTGTACATCATTATAGAACCAACACTCATTAATAACAGTAGCCTCCCTTCATAATCAATCCAACTAAAAAGTGAAAAGCTTCCAAATAAACAAGAAAAATGTACAACAACATTTGGAACACATGTTGTCCAACAATTTCAGCATAGACATAACCAACATAGTCTCTTGTTTTTCATAAGAAAACCATACTTAACACACAATATAATCACTTACATTTACCTTCAAGGTTGAGGGCCTCCTTAAGAACCCTAAAAGCTCCTTTGCCTGCTTTACAAAGTTAAGAAGTATAGAGAGAAAGCCATAAGAAAATCTGATTTTTTTGTTCAAGTTGAATGATTTGAGTGAGCTGATTTTAAGACCCTTTTAAAGGAGCACTTGGTTGACTTAACTTTCTCATTTTAAAGGTCATTTTATCAAGAAATCAAAGTACCATTTTTCCCCTTTCACTTGGGCCTTATTGGGTTCAAATTGGTTGGGTCTTTGCTACCTATTTTGTTTCCTTTCTCTTAGTTAGTTTTGGCCTAACTCACCAAGTGAGTTTTGTAGTACTTGGGCCCTTTCTCTATTATTCTTGGGCTGAAAATATAGTCCAATTGTGATTCTAAAACATGGGCTAAAGTTACACCCTTAACACAGACTTTATTCATAATCTGACTTGGGCAAATTCGACGTCGGGCCTCATCTTCGTTTAGCTAGCAAATTTAAGCTAAGCAAATAGGTGATACCTGCTAGATTCTTATGTCCTATAAGTACCTCAATTTTCTCACTTTTTTTAGGGTCGTGATCTCCTCAATTTGACACAAAACATGTATACATTCGACCCTCTTAAGTGTTAAACACACATATCGCCCTATAACATGAGATTCAAGAACTTTTGAAAATGGGTGCTAATTTGACCAAACCATATTATGTTTCATTTGCATAGTACTAGTATTGTAAGATGTTGGGTGTTACATCCTCCCCCCTTTAGGAACATTTGTCCTCGAATGTTAGTACAATTGGATAGCTTAACTAAGTTTAAACCTTTGCTTGCACAAACTTTAACAACACACTAAGCATTCAATCACACGTACCTATTAGTGTCCCAATTCTGCAAGTTGAACTTCCTCTTTAGCTTCAAATAAGTAAGGGTATTTTGATTTCATCGCGTCCTCAGCCTACTATGTAATTTCTTCTGCTTGCTGGTTTCTCCAAAGTACTTTTACTGAAGCTATTTCTTTATTCCTTAGCTTCTTAGCTTGGCGATCTAGAATAGCAGTAGGTACCTCTTCATATATGAGATCTTCTGTAACCTACACGTCTTCAATAGGAGTGACATAGGATGGGTCACCTATGCAATTTCGAAGCATCGAAACATGAAAAATTGGATGAACTATTGAAAGCTCTTGGGGTAGCTCTTGTTCATATGCAACCTGCCCGAACTACTTAATAATTTTATATGGCCCTATGTAACGTGGGATCAGTTTTCCTTTCTTACCAAATCTCATGACCCCTTTCATTGGAGACACCTTTAAAAATACCCAATCCCTATTGATAATTCCAGTCATCTCCTCCTAGCATTCGCATATGATTTGTGACGAATTTGTGCTGTTTCTAGCCGCTGTTGTATTACCTTAACTTTTTCCATGGCTTGTTGTACTAGATTTGGCCCAAGCAAGGTGGTTTCACCCACTTCAAACCATCTAATTGGAAATCTACTTTTCCTCCCATGCAAAGATTCATAAGGTGCCATCCTGATCCTCGCATGGTAGCTATTATTATAGGCAAATTCAATAAGTGGCAAATGGTCCACCCAACTACCTTTAAATTCCAATGCACAAGGTCGCAACATATTTTCAAGTGTATGAATGGTTCGTTCTGCTTGACTGTCTGTTTGGGGGTGGAAAGTTGTACTCAAATTCACTTGTGTCCCTAAACTCCTTTGGAATGACTTCCAAAACTTTACAGTGAACTGAGCCCTCCGATCAGAAATAATGGAGATTGGGACTCCATGTAGCCTGACTATATCTTTGAGGTATAGCTTGGCATGCTCTTCAGTTGTATAATCACTCCGGACTGCCAAGAAATGTGCTGACTTAGTGAGTCTATCAACTATTACCCATATGGAGTCATACTTTTGAAATGAGCGAGGCAACCCAGTAACATAATCCATATTGATCATATCCCACCTCCATGTTGAAAGTTCTATACACTGCATATAACCTCCTGGCTTTTGGTGTTCTACTTTCACTTGTTGGCAATTTGGACATTAAGCCACAAATTCTGCAAGGTCCTTTTTCATACCTCCCCACCAAAACATTCCTTTCAGGTCCTGGTATATCTTAGTTGATCCTGGATAGATGGAATATCGAGAATGATGGGCTTCTTCCATTATCCTCTTTCTTAATCCATTGATATCAGGCACACATAATCTATTTTGACAGTAAAGTACTCCATTTTATGTAAGGTCAAAGCCATTTATCGTACCCTGACTTACCTTTACCTTAAGTTATCGTAGAATAGGATCCACGAACTATTTTTCTTTCACCTCCATTACCAATGAAGACTCCGCAGCATTATGCACAATAACCCCTTCCGTTGGAGTTTCAAGAAGGCGAACTCCCAAACTGGCTAGCTAATGTAGATCTTTAGACACTCCTTGACTTATCATAGCCTGGTCACCAGTATTCATGATTGCCTTACAACTGAGAGTATCAACTACCACATTTGCCTTCCCCGGATGGTGTAGTATATCAACGTCATAATCCTTTATTAGTTCTAGCCATCTCTGTTGTCTTAAGTTTAGGTCTTTCTGCTTAAAGATGTATTGTAAACTGTTATGGTCAGTATATATGTCAATGTGAACCCCATACAAATAGTGGCGCCATATTTTCGGAGCACTAGCTCAAGATCATGAGTTGGGTATTTTTTCTCATGTGGTCGTAGCTGTCTAGATGCATAAGCAATTGCCCTACCATGTTGTGTCAATACACACCGTAAGCTAACTTCTGAAGCATTGCAATACACTGTATACCCCTCGGTGCCTTATGGAATTACTAGCACAGGTGCAGAAGTTAGCTTATTTTTCAGCTCCTGGAAGCTCCTTTCACACGCATCATTCCATTGGAACTTGGTTTCCTTATGTGTCAACTTTTTTAGAGGTGCAGAAATAGAAGAAAAATTTTCAACAAACCTCCTGTAATAACCTGCCAAACCTAGGAAGATCTAAACTTTCGTGGGTGTTGTTGGTCTTGGCTAATCTTTCACAACCTCTATCTTTAGTGAATCAACCCTTATTCCCTCATCAAACACAATATGACCCAAAAATGCCACTAATTTTCGCCAAAATTGACATTTAGAAAACTTTGCATAAAACTATTGATCACGAAGAACCTGTAACACTTGTCGTAAGTGATTTGCGTGGTCCTCTTCTGATCTTGAATATACCAAAATATCATCTATAAATATTATCACGAACACATCCAAGAATGGCTTAAATATCCTATTTATCAGATCTATAAAAATTGCTGGTGCATTTGTTAGCCCAAATGGCATAACAAGAAATTCAAAGTGACCATCGCGTGTTCTGAAAACAATCTTAGGTATATCTTTCTCCTTCACCCTCACTTGGAGATAACCTGATCTCAGATCAATTTCTGAAAAGCATTTGGCACCCTGTAACTAATCAAATAAATCATCAATCCTGGGGAGGCGATATTTATTCTTAATTTTCACCCTATTCAATTGTCGATAGTCAATACACATTCTCAAGATGCCATCCTTTTTGCGTACAAATAAGACTAGTGCACCCCAAGGGGACACACTAGGTCTTATAAAACCCTTCTCCAATAAGTCTTTTAACTGCTCCTTAATTTATGCAATTCTGCTGGGCCACTCTATATGGAGGGATGGAAATAGGTTGAGTTCCTGGAAGTAAGTCAATACCAAAATCTACTTCTTGTTCTGGAGGTAAGCCCGGAAGTTCTTCAAAGAACACATCAACAAATTCTTTCACTACTGGAACTGATTGAAGAGTTGGTGATTCGGTCACCATATCCCTCACTCTAACTAAATAACATGTATACTCCTTAGATATCATCATTTTGGCCTTAAAATAAGAGATAAACTTACTCTTTGGCGCCCAATGTTGCCTTCCTATTCGAGAACTACCTTATTTGGAAAGTGGAAGTACACTCTCTTAATTCGGCAATCCACGATGGCATAGCAAGAAGCTAACCAATCCATACCCATTATAACATCAAATTCCACCATTTATAGCTCAATTAGGTCAACCAATGTGTCATGGTCACAAACAATTACTACACAGTCATAATAAACCCTTTTAGCCATAATAGATTCATCGATTGGTGTGGACACTTCAAATGGTTTGTTCAATAATTTGGGTGTTCTCTTAAGCTTTCCAGCAACTAGTGGAGTGATGTATGATAGTTTAGAACCAAGGTCAATTAATGCATATACATTATGTGAAAATATGGACAATGTACCTGCGACCACATCGGGTGACGCTTCTGATTTTGCCGACTCCCTAGAGCATAAGTGCGATTCTGGACTCTGCTAGAGCTAGATACCCCTATAACACCTCTACCATGACACGTAGGTGATTGTTGACCCCAACCTAATGGAGGAACTAACGAGGATAATGCAACAGTTGACCTAGTAGATTGTATTATATCACCCATACGCCTCCTCGGGCAATCTCTTATCGTATGCCCTGGCGCACCACACCAATAACAAGAGTTTTTCCCAACGTGACATATACCTAAATGACTTCTTCCACACTGGTTACAAGGTTGTCAAGGAGTCATTTGCTGGCCTACTGAATATCCCGCTGTCCGGGCACCTTGCCCTTCACTTCTTGGACCAAACTGATTTCTCGTAGACCCCTGAAGTTGTGGTGGAGCACTGGCTGCAGAGTACGAGGATGATGGCCTAGGCATTCTATTAGAAAATCGAGGCATAAGCTCACCTTGGGGCGGTGTAAACTGCCCTGTAGACCTGGCCCTCTTGGACTGTGCCCTTTCTAACTCTTGTGTCCTTCACCTTTGCCTCTGATCCTCTAATTTCTGTGCAAAAGCTTGCATTCTCACTATATACATGTCTTTCTTCAAGGAAGCAGTGGTACATTCTCTGACCAGATATGTATCCAATCTATCCACATATCGATGAACTATATCTGCCATGGTAGCAACTACATTAGGAGCATACCTGGCCAGGGAATTAAATTGAAGGCTATACTCCATCACGCTCATATTGCCTTGGTGGATGTTTAAGAACTGATCTACATGGGCCTCTCGGATCTCTAATGGCAAGTAATGGTCAAGAAGTGCCTCTTTGAACTCCTTCCAAGTAGTTGGAGGTGCATCTATACCCTTAGATTGCTTCCAAGCTTCATACCACAATA